>JANTPZ010084145.1:0-26316 GCA_025593235.1 Vachellia pachyceras
TCAAAGAGTCCAATATGTTGTCAGACCATTCACAGCCATGTGATATTGTGTCATCGAAAACTTCATATATTTAGGTGTTATTATGTTTACAACTTATTGGCTCTGTTTGTTTTACCCGTTTGCACGCGCTTACCAAAACACTTTTCCTCTCACATAAACTGCCTCGGAATCTGTATCCGTTTTCCCAACGGGCTATCCAAACGGAGCCATTTATGGATCAGTAAGCACTGAATGACCAACTCATGCAATTTAAATTGTAACCTGTTCATTTCAGATTCTTCCACCAATCCATAACACTAGAAGATCAAGTCAGCTCAATTCATGCAATAAAATCACAATTTGCAGTCTGTCAATTACACTTCTACTTATGAGCTTTCATTTGGTTTCCATAAAAAATTATTTGAAAAAACCATGAAGACCAAGGTTCAAATTTTTTTTTTTTGTGGTATAGACCAAGGTTCAAATTTACGTTGGAAGAAATGGAAAAAGCACCTCAAACGACAAAATGCAGAAGGATACCTGTGTCCGCTTACTCAATTGCCATTAAAAGTTAATAAACCTTAAAAAAAACACAAACCAGCAGTTCCCTTGCAGCTTACATATTACTTATGGCTAGAACTAAAACATCATATTACACTTCTTAATAATCAACATATCCTGATGAAAATTACATAGATATCTATCATTTCTGGGATACAAGGAAACCTGACCTGATAACAAAGAACAGAACAATAAACAAATATCTTGCCAAAGCACTTGTAAATTTGTCGACAGCACATAGTACATCTGGAAAGCCCAGCATTGAGATTTTGCACACAGCAGAAGTTTATATATTAAATGGTGAAAGAAAATAAAATTATTGCCGCACTTAACAACAAAAAAGCCATACAAGTTACAAGACTACCTAAGTTATGAGGATAACTGACAAAATTTTATCATTTGAGTAACAAAGAAAAGATCAGAGTCGTGGTGAGTGGTGACAACTTAAAGTCGGCAAAAACCTGAGGTCTAACATACTCATTTAAAAAATGTGCAGAGGCAAAGGTAATGCACTGCTCTTCAGCTTTCTTCAACATCTCATTCTCAACTTTCTCAGCACTGCAGCATAAGGAAGAAAACTGTGAGTGTAAAACTAAGCTAAAGAACAATAAACGACAAGCAGGAAAATTGAAGATCTTCACTGGGTACTAAACAACGGGCCGGCAAAAACCAAATTGCAGTGTTATGGAAACCAAATTTCATACACAGAGAATGCATTCCATTGGAAATTTGCAGAAATGAACACAATTCAATTAGCGGAGCACACATAAATTACAGGATCATTAAAATTCCCATCAAACAATGAACAGAAAGTGGTAATCCGACCGATGAATACCTGTGCTCCGATCGATGAACAGAAAGTGTCTCCTCGTGCGTTGGCGTGGGTCGAGAGGGATGGAGTGATGGCTGCGTCATGTGCGTGTCATCTGGTCTCTGCTTCCCCTGTAACAGGCGGCATGACGGCTTGATAGGTGATCTCCCTCCAGTGACAATAGCCGCTTGTTGAGGCAAGATGGACGAAGGGAAGAAGAAGCGCCACTGTCAAGGTCTGGAATGGCTGCCGAGCAAAGTGAATGCGAGCGGCGGCTTCTCTCTTTCGCATGCGCTTTGCTCCAGGTGGTGTTTTCCTTTTCAAGCATCAAAGCCATCTGTATCTTTTCCTCCTGAAATTAATTACACCTTGATCAATTGGGACTGTTGTTTAAATATTGTAAAGTTTGAGACCATTTGCTAAATATCTTCACTGTATGAGACTGTACAGTAAATTTTCCAAAAAGGAACATGTTTAGGATTAATCATTTGACTATCATTGAAACGGACGCAGTAAAAGGCTTTGGAAACCATGGTCCGTTCGTGCCCATAGAAACGAGTCCTATATGGGCCGCTGGATTGTGTCAGACATCTTAGTTACTTAAGTTCATGTAATTTCTTAGAAGGAGCCAATGAGATTTGACACATATGGTAAGAAACAGGTTCAACTTTCAAAAGGAGGTAAGTTCAATTCTCTCTACCGTTGTAAAAACTCATTTAGTAGACGGTCTCGTAAGTTCTCTATAAGTGCTCAAAGAGCCTTGAGGTCATGCCTGGCTTTGATGGGGACCGATGTCGAACTCACCTAAACTTCTGTATAAAAACAAGTTCGTAGAGGGAAAACCAGCTAACAGTAGAATGCAATTACCCAAAAAAAAAATCACAGTGGGTTGTACATTGCTTAGTTTCTGCGAGAATTTTTGTTATTACGATTTATAATTTTCTGGAACTTCACAGTATTGTTTCCTTTTCCCGGTCTAAAGTGAATGGACAAAAGGGAAGAGAAGATTTTAATGAATTTGATTTTGAAAAATGGACAATTACAATTTTTCTGCTAGCCTTCTTTATTTTTTTAGTGGCTTTGTCATTTTTTTCCAACCAAACAAACTCATATTTGTTGTTAAAATAAATTAAGAACACGTTAAAAAAATTTAAATAAATCTGAGGCATTGATTATTACTTCTTAATTATCATCTCCCAAATTTTGAATCTGTTTTTGGTTCAAATATGCTGGTTTAGTCTTATTTTTTATTCCTTGACATTTGCGTTAAAAAACATGCTTATGCCAATTCCGACAAATCCCTCTTATATACTTACTTCATAAAACATATGTAAATCATTTTAAAAAATTAACTCTTATCACTAATCCAAACATACACTTAATATGTAACATGACATTTTTTTTACTCAATTGCCTACGTGGAACTCAGTAATTTTCCAGAAAATGAAGTTTAATTGATAGTACTCTAGTAAATGAAGGGACTAAAACTGAAAAGGAGGAGAGAATAAAAAGAATATTCTCCCAGAAAAAAAAAATCAAGTGGGAAAATCAGGAAAGTAAAATGGAGAGATCCCCTGCGCCTAGTCGTGGTCTTCGTCTCTGCGTAGTTTCCCATTCCATTTTTGATTCAATTTTTTTGAGAGAGTAAGGTCGTGACTTGGACGCAGACCCAAATCTCCCTCTCGCCTTCTATCTCCCTCTCCCCTGGAGCGTTTCTGCCTTCGAAATCCAATCACAGGTGCTTCCGTCTTTCTCAGGCACGCAAACGCATGCTTGCACGTTTTAAAAGCGCACTTCAGATTCACACTGACATTCACATTCATTCCTTTCCGTGGTTTTGCGGGGAGACTTCGGGGTCCTGCTTTGAGATCCGATCTTGGTTTTCTCGTAAATCAGAGTTCCTTCTTCTGATTTGATTGATTACTATTGATGCAGTAGGTGCACTCAGCTCGTTCTTCTCGGCGCAATCACAGAATGGGTTTAGTGTTTACCAGATTGTTTTCTTCCGTCTTCGGTAACAAGGAAGCTAGAATCCTTGTTCTTGGCTTCGACAATGCAGGAAAAACCACAATTCTCTGTATGCATCCATACTCTGCTTACCCGGCCTGATGAAACCTTTCTGTGTCCGTACCAAGGATATTGACCTTTTTTTTTTTTGCTGCAATACCTTTTCAGATCGGCTTCAAATGGGTGAAGTTGTCTCCACCATACCAAGTTGGCACCCTTTCTCGTTTTATGATCATCAGCATCTAATCATCTGCATTCCCTTTGTTTAGTGGTTTGCTTTCATTGCTGATCTGCCAGAGCATCTAGGGAGACAGAAGGCTATGTAATTTTGGTTTTAACTTCTGTGGTTTTGGTCTCCGTTGGATCTTCTTGGAAGTCATTTTGTATTAGGCAAATCACTCTGTTGGGTATATCGTTTTTTTGAGTGGAAGTTGGGTATATCGTTTGATTATACTGTTTTCCTCATATTTGGATCAAGATATGGGAACAATTTTGAATTTTCGGTCTGACTCTATTTGGATGAGTAAACTGAATACTTGAATTCAACACTTTGTTTATGCTCATTGATATTTCCTTTATGGCAACCGACTGATTGATTTAATTATTGGATGCAGCAATTGGATTTAACGTTGAAACAGTGCAATATAACAACATTAAATTTCAAGTTTGGGATTTAGGTAAGCACTGTAGCAACCTAGACCAAGTTCGGTGTATATTATGTGGTGGCTTCTAATTTCATTACAATTGTCATGCAGCACTGATTTAAAATAAAAGAGATAATCTTATATCATTGATTGATAACGGGAAGTTGTGAAAATCATTATTGCTTTGACATCTTTAAATCATTTAACCAGTGATCCCTCAGTTACTACAGGTTCATATTTGTATCTCAGACTTTAAATGAATGGTTAACGAAATGAATAACTTATATGGTTTTGTAGCTCCTAATTTTGTATCTCAATGAAATCTCCTGGTATTTCTATGCCTAAATGACCATGTCACATCCGTATGGCATTTTTCTGTTTGTGCTTAATTCAAGCAAGCACAAAGGGACCCGTGCTCGATCCAAAATCTCATACACTTTTAAATTAAAACCTACAAGTTTAGCACCAATACAGTGAGAAGATGACATAATTTTGTTCTCTTTCCATGACATGTATGTGCACTTGTGTGCATATGTACGGGCACCTTCGAATGTTAACGGAGTCATTTTGACACGTTTCTATCTTTTTCATACTGATCCTTGAGGATTCTTTTGCATCTGTGTTGAAGGAAATAAACATCTTCTTTGAGCCCATTGTGGGACTTTTGTACTTTCGTTTGTTATATTTTATCCTTCCCAATCCGTGAACTTGCAATTGCTAGGGATTTAACATTTTTTAATCAAATCGTAGTTATTTCAATTTCTTATTCTGACAGTATATCTTTGTTGAAACAGGTGGGCAAACAAGTATCAGGTACACATGGTTTTAAATGTTTCAATGCACTGATTTAAGATTTGTTTTTCTTTCTGCATCCCTGCTTCTTCTTCCTTTTCCTGGTTTTTTTGTCCCTCTCTTTTATAAGATAATAGTTTGCAAGCTTTGAGAATTGTTGCCACCCTATACTGATGTGCTCCTTTTTTTTTTTTTCCATTTTACGTACTATAATCATGCCCAACTGATATATTGTTGTGATTCTGCGAGTTAGCATGTGAAGTTATTTGAGAGTATTTTACAATTAACTCACTCGTTCATTGCCATGATGTGGTACCGTACACCATGAAATTTCTTTGATTGAGACTAAAGATATGAGTTGCTGTAAGGTTGTTCCTGGTGGCTAGGCAATACAATATGCGAACAATTTTAGGAAGGACTAGGTTTTTGCTCAACATAATGAACATATAAGATATTTAGACCTACTATATGTTTTTACCAAGCAGTAACATCTAAAAAAAAGATTCATGTGTCAATCTATTATTTGGTTGGTTCCAGCATTGTCATTACTTCAGTATATGAGCTGCGTGTGGTCAATGATGTTGTCATTATCTGATATTCTGATTATTGAATTGAGGCTCATTTTGCTGTGATAGATCAGATGAATTCTTATGCAGCAGTAAGCATATATGCTTCCTGCAATGTAAACCTTCAAAACTCAATCCACACTTCCTCCAGTGTTTCAGGAACGTAGGCTAGAGTACTTTGGACATTTTGGTGGAGTGA
This sequence comes from Vachellia pachyceras, assembly GCA_025593235.1. Taxonomy (NCBI): domain Eukaryota; kingdom Viridiplantae; phylum Streptophyta; class Magnoliopsida; order Fabales; family Fabaceae; genus Vachellia; species Vachellia pachyceras. Next base: position 5,560 of record JANTPZ010084145.1, read on the forward strand.
TAAGGTTTGTTAGTAATCTTATAACGGAGGGAAGATTAAAATTATGAAACTAGAGGGGTTTTTTTAGAAATTTCTGGGAAGGAATTTAATTTACCCTCAAGACTATATATATGAACAAGAAAGATGAGGAAACTTATGTTTACCACCCATTGTCATACATTTATAATTTCATTGACATTGTGGACACGCTCTTTTGAATTTACAATGGCAGAAAATTCACAAAACAAGCCTACAATTAAGACTGAACATCATCTTTCAATGCATTATGGATTTAAATTGGGTTATGAATGGTTTAACAAGTATAGGAGAAAATTTATCTTATATGTATTTATATGTAGCCTTTTATTCTTAAGCTCTTGATTGATGAAAATTAAATTTGTATAGCTCTCGTGAGTGGTACGACTTTCTTTGATTTTCACTGCACAGGCCATATTGGAGGTGCTACTTTCCAAATACTCAAGCAGTAATCTATGTTGTTGATTCAAGTGACACTGACAGACTGTTAATAGCAAAAGAAGAATTTCATGCAATTCTTGAGGTATGCTGTTCCTGGTTTATGTTCCACAGGTGCAGTACATATCTATGATGTCAACTCCTGTCTTTCAATCTTATCATATTCAGTGTTGATAGGTATGAGAATTCTTTAAATTCTGTAGGTCATGGAAATAGATACTCAGTGCACTAAGCTGTCTTTATGTTTATTAGGGGTTCATCCTTATGAAAATGCACTTTTACCTTGAAGAATTTCACCATGAAACTGATTTTTCCAGAACAGAAGTTGCAACATACAGTCGAAGCATGCCCCAAAAGTTTACCTAATCAATCCTCAACTTAATAATAAGTATGCAACATAAAGCCTGATAAGACAGGAATAAAAGAGGGAAACAAAACGTTTCAGTTCCAACCACGATATACAATCGTGATTGGGCCAAAAAATCATGTCTTTTTAACAGCACTTATCCCATTGATTCTTCCCAAGAATTATAGGATGGCAATTGGCAACTAATGGAAATAATCTAACAAGTATGAATAGGAGTTTTGGGTGCATCTGTATGCGCATGCCCACATGCATGCTTGACTTTTATGGATGAAACCAAAACAAACGGGGGGCATTAAAACAATTTTGTTCTAGACATTTTTATTAGAAATTATTATGTTTTAGTTAATAAAAGAAGAAATCATCATGCTTTAACATATATTCTCTCCCACTCTAACATGAGCTTTTGGTACTAAGAAGGTCTCTGTAGAAAATGATGTGGGATTGTCTGGTTGAGTCCATTACTGATGAGGGCTCGAGGATATTATTACTTGATTTGTGTGCTTGATCATGCTACATTGTTACCCAAATTTGAAATCTATGATTTCTATTAGTTATTCAATCATTTAAATTTGAAGTGTTGGGGAGGTCACTGATAAAAATCTTAGCAGTGCATTATGCAGTATGGTGGGTGGGTGTGCAAGCGAGAGTTTGTAAACAGGATATTTATATTTTTCTAATGGCAGAATGTTCAAGAGTTATCATTAAAATTTGTCTCCCTTTTATATCGGAAAACGTGGATATTGAGTTCTAACTGAAAATGTGAAATTGCTACCTTTTATGCATCAGTGAAGAGGTTAGCAATTCCAAGACATATATATTCCAAGACTTATATCAACTTCTCTTTCAACTACCGCATTATACGTCTAAGCTTGGAGCAGGCTTAAAATTGCTAACATTGTAGGCTTATAGCAGTATTTCCCACTTTAACAAGTGTTACTGTCTCGCTTATCACTTGTATATATTCTACCTATCACTAGTGACCATCATGAAGGAGTGCCCATTATATGTTGAAGGACTATTAGGAAAACAACAGTATTGCGTGAGTAATTTCAGCATTGCAATATTAATCGAGTGCTATAGTGCTTGACTTGTGTCGCTGAGAAATGCAATACCAGTACACGATTACATTCACCCCACTGGTCAATTTCATCTTTAAGTTGATGTAAATGTAAATTCCTATTTTTTTAGTAAATACTCTGTATGGGCATAATTATGGATTATAATGCTTATGTTGGATGAGATTTTTTCTTTTTTCCTGGCATCCTTTCCCGCTTGTCTACATGACTGGCTAGGTTGATTGCCGTTGCATTACAAGCTTATTAATGTATGTAATAATAACAACAACAACTTGTTGCTTTCTTGGATCATTTTTCTCAGGAGGAAGAACTAAAAGGTGCGGTCGTTCTCATTTTTGCTAACAAACAGGTCTGAACTCGATCTTGGTCTTGGCTTGTACAATTCTGCAATCCAATGAAGATAGAAAACATTTAAATGAGTTAGGAAGCTGAGCGTATTGGTGAAAATCTTGCTTTGTTAAAAATATACTTCTTTTAAATTCTTATTTTCTTTCCCCCGTACAGGATCTTCCTGGTGCCCTTGACGATGCAGCTGTGACTGAGGCTTTAGAACTACACAAGATCAAAAAGCGCCAATGGTCTATTTTTAAGGCTTCCGCCGTAAAAGGTGAAGGGCTTTTTGAGGGCCTGGATTGGTGAGTCAAGTAAACTTGAGTAATAATATCTATTTTGGACCTATCAACAAAGATTGTGGAAGCAATAAAATTAATTTAAATTTTTTAAATAGTCCGAAAATCGTAGAGGTGTTATATTACAATTTATGCACCAATTTTATATTCAAACCTTAGATCATCAAGAGAGAAAATGTTCTTATCCCAAAATTTGAAGTCTCCTCATTTCCGACCCTGTAAAATGTACTAGCTGGCTGCTTGTCATTTACTGTGATTGAACGTTAGGGTGGTTTGTTGAATTTAATTCAAGGACGATAAGAAAAAATAAAACTCGTTTTGAAGATAAATGGAAATGTCAATTTAAAGAAAGATATGGCAATGACTTTACCTGCTTTATTTATTTATTTTCCTTTCTGTTGCTTCTTTCTTTCCTTCTCTGGCTGCACTTTTTGGCTTGTTATATTGTTTGGTGTTGATGTATGAGCTTGTTGTGTGCGTAGGTTGAGTAATTCACTCAAATCTGGAGGTGGCTAAGCTTCAAAGAGTTCGATGAACTTGAACTCGATACTTAAGGAAAGGGTTGACATATGTACTCGGTATGACTTTCGCATGAATCCTTGTCATGATCGATTTCTTGACACTGCAATTTTCACTCATTACTCGTACACATGTATTTTATAATCCTCCTATTTTTTTAACCTTGTGGTAAAGATTTGGACATTGGGCAGTGGTTTATTTTTTTGGCCTATTAACAAAATTTCTTTTCTGATATGCGTATTTGAAAATTTGTCGAAGTGAAGATTGGTATAATTTTTATTTACTAATGTGCTCTTTACAAATTTAACAATACTATATCTTATATGGCCGTAGTATTATTTTAAAGCCAGTTGGTTAAAGTGAAGATTTGTGAGGTTTAATTTTAGCCTGTTTGGTCCAAAAATATTGAAGTAACTGAGCCGCTTAAGCCGTACGGTTTGATTCTGGTCGGTAGATCTTTTTGTTCACGGATAATTAACAAATACAATGCATGTTCGTGTGAGCTTTGACAAAATAGGTTTATACAAATTAAGATAAAACTCTTCTTACATACTTATCCTGTAGACTATTAATCATGTTAGAAAAGTAGTTTCTATTATTAATTTAAACGGGCACACAATCCACTCTATCATAGTGTCTAAAGTGTTGAACTTATGTACATGGCTATCAAATCCATACCGATTCGAGCAGGTTAGCTTGGAACCGGGCAGGCATATGTATAACTTGGAGCCATAGCAACCTATTGCTGGGTTGGTTGGGTTGTGTAAGACCCTTACTCTAATATTTAAAATTTTGCTTATTTTATGTTATTAATCAATGTATAATCTAAATTTAATAACTTACTCCATTCTACAAAGAATATGTTCTCACTTCCGCTACGCAACTCTAATTCATTATATTTTAGAGTTACCAACATATGCCGTAAGACAACTTGCAAAATGAGCCTATAGATGGTAATACACAACAGTCATCACATAAATAAAAGAGGCGATACATAGATATACAAGGATATCTGTTGCTTCACAACTCTCCCTGATGATTCAATACAAAATTTATTACTTGAAAAGTGTTAAATTGATAGAATGAGATAAAAATCCTAGTAACCAACATTCCTACTTAAAAGCATAAGAGCGAGTGTCGATAAGAGATAAAGAATTAATTGCATGTAAAAACGATTTCATAGGTGATATCAAACTTTTGTAATAAATCATAATCATTTCTATTCACCTTTAACAAAATACATGTATATTAACACCAATATAATCGTTATTTCCACGATCAACAAGATCAGTTGGATCAATATTCACATAATCGCTTTTCCATTTACTCATCAATTTATAATAACATTGATTGCAAGCTATCATCACGAAATCGTACAGGAAATCATTTCACAATAAACGATTTTTCTTTCTGTTTTCCTTTATTCCTCCCTACCCTTATATCATCTAACTGAACCCATGGGCTAGTACTATCCCATGCGACTAGTAGTACCATTCAACGAGCTCACCAGTAAGTGATGTGGACTGGCCAAATACCACAGAGTACAAGACTGGACCATGGGTTCCCTTTTCATATTGCAGGGGTGTCATAAGCCTTCATCACCACAACATAGGATCATTCGGATTTCAGCATGAAATGTCCTTCGATGATGGATATAGGATCTTCCAGATTTCATCACGGAAGCCCTACAACCTTATTTCCTCTTTAGCATGCTAAATATTCACCCCCTTATACTGCTTGAATGGCCTTCCATCAATAACCACGTCATCCTCTCCCAATATCACAATTATCGTTTTATAACATTTAAGCAAAGTACGACCACAATTTACTATCAACAATATACACACATGAATAGCTACTAACACATTCCAATCAATCATTTCATCACAAACGGTTTTCCATCATGTCAAAAGAGCATTTATCAAAAGCATATGCAAACAACACATCAATTCTTTGATTCCAACTTCACAATATATTTTCAATATTATCAAATAATATTTTCATCACAATCAATTCAAAATCACTCACCAAACATGTCTCAAGCATGCATAATAAATAAAAAGCGGTTACCTTTCATTCAGTAAGAAAATGTTATGATGAGTAATCTCGTACCTAACACCAACAATTTCTACAATTAATCTACACAATTACGCATTACCACATATTAGTTTATTTCTTTAATATTTTCTCACATATTCTAATTTCATAAAAACCCCAAATATTTACAAAAATCTTCTAATATCTTAATTTCTTTTAAATCTCTAAATATTATAATTTTACTAAAATTCCAATTTCTATTTTCAAACTTTAATAACAAAACTAAATCTTTAGAAATTCACCATTACCTCCATAAATATTAATTAAAATATCCAAACCATTAGTAATTCTTTATTATCTTTAATAATCTTAAATAAACTATTTAACTCAACTTTTGATAACTCAAAATACTTTATATATTAAAAACCTTATACAAAATAAATTTCTAACTCAAATATCAAATAAATAAATCTAGGGAAAATGCCAGAAAAAGTACCTCGAAAACAGTGAATCCCAAAAAGGTGATTCGAAATTTTAAATCCCAGACAGATGATATTACCCCGCGCGTCTTTACCCAAGTTTAAAGGAAATGTCCTCACTACCCCTGAAACAGTAGCCTTCACACCAGACACAGACTCGAGGCGCCTCGGTTTATAAATGCCTGCCCACATTGTATTCGGGTAAGGCACTATTCCTCATTCGAATGCGTGACAGACCCCTTCTGACGAATTGAAGTTAGAGAGACTCAATCGAATGAGTTGTTCACCTGAATCGAATATGCATTTCCAAACCGTTGTTCACAGGTACGGTTTAGAAAGAGACAACGCTTCGTCCATTTCGAATGAGTTTTATTCTTCATTCGAATGAAGTGACGGATTCGATTAAGTTCTTCTCCTCATTCGATTAAGTATTTCTAAACCGTCGTATTCTTGCACGGTTTAGAATGTGAGGACGATGCATCCATTCGAATGAATGTAAGAACCGAAGGTAGAGTGACTCCTTCGAATCAGGCATTGAGCTTATTCAAATATGGACTTCCAAACTGTTGTTCTCTGGTAGGGTTTAGAAGGTGTTGACGCCATATCCATTCGAATGATATTTATCCTTCAATCGAATGAAGTGACCTATTCGAATAAGTTATTCTACTGATTCGATTTAGGATTTCTAAACTGCCGTATTCTACGGTTTAGAATGTGAGGATGATTCATTCATTCGAATGATTTGTATCCCTCATTCGAATGAGTGGAAGAACCGAAGTTAGCCTGACTCCCTTGAATCGGGAAATAGCATTGAGTGGATTCGAATATGGACTTCCAAACCGTTGTTCGCAGAATCGATTTAGAAAGTGTGGAGGCGGTATCCGATACGATTTATCCTTCAATCGAATGAAGTGACCTATTCGAATAAATTCTTCCACTGATTCGATTAAGGATTTCTAAACCGTCGTATTCTTGTACGGTATAGAAAGCGAGGACGATGATCCATTCGAATTAATTGTATCCCTCATTCGAATGAGTGGAAGAACCGAAGTTAGGGTGACTGTGACTCCATGGAATTAGTTCTTGAACTGATTCGAATATGAACTTCCAAACCGTTGGTCACATTGTCGGTTTAGAAAGTGAGTTCGCTGTATTCATTCAGAAAGTGAGACGATGCAACCATTAGAATTAGTTGTAATCATTCGAATGAATGGAATTTAATGAGTATTTTGAATTGATTCGTATAAGGTTTTCCAAACCTTTTTCACTTACGGTTTAGAAAGTGTGGATGCTTAATCCATTCGAATGAGTTTTATCCTTCATTTCAATGAAGTGACTGTTTAATAGCATTGTTCATTACAGTGTTTAATAGCGTATTTTAGGCATGTGTAATTATGTTGAATTGTTTATTGAGTGTTGAATCTATAATCTATTATACATCTGTCATATTCCTTGTTACTGCAGATTAAATAGCATTGAAAGTGAGAAATAATCAATTCTTGAACAAACAATCCATGATTTAGAGCAATATCATTAACAATCCAGATGAAATACAATGAAACTAGAAAAGAAGAAATTGTTGAAACCATGAGGGGCCAGTGGTATGGTAAACAACCCACATGGTGAAGGGTTGTCTCTATTACAGAACATTCTTGGTTTGTCGCAACCTCATGGTTTGCTTCATCTGATGAATTCCAAATACCTTCCTCTAGGGGCAGCATGAGGTGACGAGGATTCATTTCCATTTGTCAAATTCAATAGAACCATCTTTCCGTTGAATAATGCAAACTTCAAACTTTGCATTTCCCTTGATCGAAGGCGACATTGCAATGCATCGAGGTTGCTGGTTGGGACAACTATCAGGCAATTCATCATCTTTGAGTTGAAGAATTTTCTCCCCCTGCCTCTGCATCTTTGTTGCTGTGCCTTCCTTGAGGCAATGAGTGCATTCAAGGGTAGATCATTTTCTCCCATGGCTCTGTTGCTTCAATGTTTCTCAGCAATACCAGTAGTCGACTGAGTAGAGATGCCTTCTGAGTTTGGCATTTTCATTGTTAGATGCTCAGGAAGGTTATATATAGTTCGTCTTCGGCACGTTTCTCAACTTCATCTGGGTAGTTGAAGGGTTGTTCTTCGAAATTTATGGAAATTTATTGTACCATTAAAGTTCCAAGAGAAGAAGGAATCGAGGAGACATATGGCCCAACTGCATTCAAGGCATAGGAAGATGAATCGAGAAGACATAGGAATCGAGGAGAAGGAATCTCTCTTATTCGAATGCCACCAAGTAATCATTCGGATGTATACGGTTACACATTCTACACCGTGGCTGATGCTAAGGATTAGAGAGGGTCACTTTCTACACCCCATGAGAGACAAACAGTTTAGAACGAGCGAACCCTGACATGCTTTTATATTCGAATGCTACCATGTACTCATTCGGATGTATAAGGTTACCCATTCTACACCGTGGCTGATGCCAAGTAGGAATTTCATTCGAATGAGAGACACGTATCATTCGGATGGCAAACCCCAAACCTTTTAAATCAAACATTGCATACGCGGTTTAGAAAATGATGTTTCCAAACCGTTGTTTTCAGGTACGGTTTAGAAAGTGTGGTACGGATCTCATTCCGATGAGAACTATGACTCATTCGAATACGTGACGGACCTCATTTGACGTAATGAGGTTAAAGGGACTGAGTCGAATGAGTTCTTGACCTGATTCGAGTAGTGCTTTCTACACCCTTTTTTGCATGAGTACGGTGTCGAAATGAAAATTTCTAAACCGTTCTTAGCTATTACGGTTAGAAGGTGAAGACGCATCATCAATTCGAATTCCTTTTAAGTTACATTCGAATGTAGATGGGGAGACTCAGTCGAATGAATGAACAGTGTACATCCATTGATTACAGTTAGGTATAGGACTCCTCGATTCGTGCTCTTGAACATTTAAATCTGTGTAGCCATAAATTTCACCCAACAACCCTTCAACTACTACTGCCTTTAAAACCTTGATATCCTTTGAAACTCTAGTGTTAACAAACTTGAACATGATGTTATCCGTTTACATAGACTCCCCCACCCGAAGAAGTTGTATTTGGTTCTCTACAGCTCTGACTATGTTAACGCTCAAGAGGGGATGAAACATGAGACTGGATGGAAGCAATGGATGAACACTCCAGGGTTCATCAATTATCCGTTACCAATGTTATGTTTTGTCTTCTTCTTGAGTGTCGTCATTGTCAATGGCTGAGTTTCCAGCCAAAGGTCATCATTTGCTTCCTTCCCATGTAGCTTGTTCAATATATTCCGTTGGCCCATCCCATCGAGCGTTCATCTGGGTTGTTTACCATATTCCACTGACCCCTCGAGGGATCAACAATTTATTCGAATGTTTAGTTCCATTGTATTTAATTTGGACTGTTAATGATATTGCACTCACTCCTGGATGGTTCAACAGTTCCCTATTTGTAGGTTTAAATGCTGCAGAAATAAGGAAGAATGGTATATTGTTATTTTCATTCCAATGTATTTAATCTGGATTGTTCTTGTTATTTTCCCAGTTTTATTGTAATTTTATTATTATTTAATCTTCAATATCAATAACGAGTAGCAATTAAACACTGCAATGGGGACAATCATTCACTTACCGTTATTCATCATTTCCACTGACACCTAAAGCATAAATTTGGACATTTGGCCATTACAATGATTTGTTGTTAACAGAGTGAAAAATACCCTCAATTCGAATGATATTCATAATAAGAAAATGAGATATCTGACATTTTATAAATCGTATACGTAGTAAGAACGATTTAAGAAAGGCAACTTTTTATATCATATGTAACGGTTTCTACACCGTATGTAAGAAAAACGGTTTAGAACCATCGGCCCCTGAACATGAGTTTCTATTTGAATGCCACCATGTACTCATTTGGATTTATCAGGTTACACATGCTGCACCGTGGCTGATGCTAAGGTTTAGAAAGGGTCACTTTCTACACCGTATAAGAGACAAACGGTTTAGAACGTGCTAACCCTGAACATGCTTTTATATTCAAATTCCACCATGTACTCATTCGGATGTATAAGGTTTCATATTTTACACCGTGGCTGATGCTAAATTTAGAAATGGTTACTTTCTACACCGTCTGTGTAGGAAAATGGTGTAGAACGAGCTAAACAAGAACATGCTTTTCTCTTCGAATGCCACCAGGTACATATGTGGATGTATAAGTTTTCATATTGTACACCACGGCTATGCTAAGGTTTAGAAATGGTCACTTTCTACACCATATGTAAGAAAAACGGTTTAGAACCAATCGCCCCTGAAAATGCGTTTCTATTCGAATTCCACCATGTACTCATTCGGATGTATAAGTTTTAACATTCTACACCGTATGTAAGAAAAACGGTTTAGAACCAATCGGCCCTGAACATGCATTTCTATTCGAATTCCACCATGTACTCATTCGGATGTATAAGTTTTAACATTATACACCGTGGCTTCTGTTAAGGTTTAGAAAGGGTCGATATCTACACTGTATGACAGATGAACGGTTTAGAACGAGCTAGCCCTGAACATGCTTTTCTATTCAAATTCCACCATGTACTCATTCGGATGTATAAGGTTACACATTCTACATTGTGGCTGATGCTAAGGTTTAGAAAGGGTCACTTTCTACACCGTATGTGAGATAAACGGTTTAGAACGACATACCCCGAAACATGCGTTTCTATTCGAATGCCACCATATACGCATTGAATTGGCCCCTTCCCTCGAGGGTTCATTTGGGTTATTTACCATATTCCACTGACCCACGGATATTATTCATTCGTATATTCATGGATTGAGAACGACCCCTGACAAGACTACTGAATGATCAAGACGTCTAACTCTGCTATAATCATATTGACCAATTTCCCTCGAATATTGTGTAAAGCGCGTGAACCTTAATGTAAAGCGTGTGAACCCTTCTAACTCTGCTATATTCATGAATTGTTTGTTTCTCATTCTACCTTGTTTTATCACATTCCAATGACCCCTTAATGATTTAACCATTAATTTGAATAAACATCATAATAAGTGAATGAGATATTTGACACTTTATAAATCGTTTATTTAGAAGAACGGTTTAGAAAGACATCATTATAAACCGATGTTGAGATTAAAGGTACATAAAGGGCTGAAAGGCCACAGAAAGCTGGGTGGGGACGTATTCGAATATATCTTACCCTTCATTCGAATGTATATCGTCTTATTAAACTTTTTACACCGTACATCCAAAAAACAGTTTAAAAGGACATAATAGGCGAATGATATCCATTCTCAATTCGAATGCATAGGTAAAAATGTTTTATCTTCCTTTCATTCCTACACACACATCTAATTTCATAACACTGCAATTCCCACGCTTCATCTCCTCCATTACCTCACTGCAAATCTGCAAACCATAGAAGAGCAGACCCGCATTCAAAATTCAATATAAAATCTTAGAAAAGCATAAAATGGCAGAAGTACCTTCAAACTCTGAAACTCAAAGGAAGAATAGCAGATCTTCTGTTACACCACCCCCACCGAATCCTGTCAGTATCGATGATAGACCTCCCCCTGAAGAAGAATGCAGTATGTAAAGGGAAGGGGAAGAAGGTTATGGTCGCTTCCCCAGAGCACTCCGCCCATGCTGCTGATCAGGAGGAGAGCTTAGTGGAGATGCTTGTACGAGAAACTCTGAGGGTATCTGCAGGGTAAGAAGCGAAGATTATGCCACAAGTGGGAGCTTCTGCTATGAAAACTCCTACAAAACGAAGAAAATGAAACAGTGGAGTGAGGAAGGAAGTATCAGAGCAGCAGAAATCAGATGCATCATCTACAGTCGATGGACGGAAAGAAGATTTGCAACCTCCAGAAGGGTTTCTGACTGGACCTCTACAGCCGGCTGACCAAGCACGGTATGATGCTTATTTTGCTAGAAGGAAAATGTGCCCTGCCATTTATGTTGATGTGGAACATATGGAGAGGGAATTAAAATTGGACCTATCTACGTTTTTAAATCAATATGCACCGTAGATTGGGCTTCAACTGCCATATAGTCCTACTGTAGTTAGGACATTCTACTGCAATCTGAAGCAATTAGAGGCAATGGACAATGAGGGTGATGGGGAGTGTATGTTAGAGACAACGGTTAGGGGGAAACGATTTCAACTTTGCGCCAAAGAAATTAATCAGTGGCTTGGGATAGGGGAGCCTCCTTCAGATGGTTTTGTGCAGAGGTCTGTCAAAGAAGTTTTTGGTGCATTAAGGCCTGAGGGTGATCATAAAAGGTTAAATTTTCCACCTAGCATAATTTCGTAGGAGAGGAGGATCCTATGGTACATTTACAGTAGATGCATTGTAAATAAAGGGAATAACTTCACAAGTTTCACCCGCAGGGATTATGGTCTATTTGCATCATTTGTGGCAAAGGATAGAAGGAATCTGGGTGTTATGATCATGAAGGAACTGCGTTTGTGGATGGATAATGCAATTGGTTCAGCTTCTCTCCCATTCCCTCAACTAGTGTCATTGTTTATGAAAAGCAACCGAATCTGGTACCTGGACGAGCGATCGGATGAGATTGTTAGAGTTCCCAAATTTGGTAGAACTCAGATAGCAAAGATGGGTCTTCCTGTGCCTACACCATCTGGGGAAAGGCAGGTTAAGGTTAGGAGGAAAAGGAGTAGGCCAGAGCTGATGGATGAAGTGCAGTCAATAAGTGCTGCCACTCCTGATCCTCCACCTTCAATCGAACAAATTGGTACCAATGCTGTCCGAGAATCACTGGCCACCATTCTATCGTCCAACCAACAGATGATGGAACAACAAACTCTTCATATGGATAGATTAGTCAAGCTCATCGAGGAGAGTAATACAACAACGATGGATCTGCTAAGGACACTATCCGACAGAGTGCAGGCACTTGAAGCTTTCCTCCCCATATCTGAGCCCCAACCATCCCCTCCAAACCAGCCTGCACAACATACCTCTGAGCCCCAACCATCCCCTCATATTGATCATGTTCGTCATCCATTCACTCATGACATATCTCCCAAACTACCTTCTCCACCTATTTCTTCAGGTCATCCATCACACTCTCATAATTTCATTTCCTCCTCTCCAGTGCCAACTGACCTCATCATTGACCAAGTTATCACTACTGTTGGTGAAGACAAGGAAAAGGGGAATTCAAAGGGGAAGAACTGATAAATATGGTATATGGATATCTTGTTTGGTTTTGTATGTAACAATATTGGGATAAATTTAGTTACAAGTTGTAACCACTTAACAATTGTGCTGGTTCGTACGATGAAATTTATTATATAGGTTTTTCCAGACACAACTGTTCATATATCTGTAAACCATTCATACATTCGGTTGAGACATGTAAGTCATTCGAATGTGTCAAGCTTGCTTGTTGTCTCCACATACCAACTTCTACACCAAAGATGGAGGGAAATGGTGTAGAAGGTTTCGATTCCACACCGCGCATTAGGAGCACGGTGTTGAAGGTGAGACCCTCATCGGGGGAATCATTCGGATGAGACATGTGAGTCATTCGAATGCGTCAAGCTTGTTTGTTGTCTCCACGTACCACCTTCTACATCAAAGATGGAGGGAAACGGTGTAGAAGGTTTCAATTCCACACCACGCATTAGGAGCACGGTGTCAAAGGTGAGACCCTCACCGGGAGCATCATTCGGATGAGACTGTGAGTCATTCGAATGCATTAAGCTTAAAGGTACAAAAATCATGCAATTTAACAGAGTTTACAGTAGACATTTGAGTCCAACTTTGGTTATGTACATTTCTCCAATCTCCAATATGTACAGGGCTTTCAATAATTCAATAATTTATGTAGTACTCGAAGCCTTACGTCTCCTCGGACTTCCCCTCATCCTTTTCAACATCCGTAGTAGGGGATGAGCTTGTCCCAGCTTCAGGTTGAGGTTGAAGCAGCAACTCTTCGAATGGTTTCAGCTTGGCAGATATGTCGTCCGTCTTTTGATCGAGAATCGTTATTCCCTCAATAATGGATGTCATAGCACCATCAATGAGCTAAATTATCGCATCCAGCTTTGCCGTATTCCTGTTCATAATATTTAGGTGGGATTGCAGAAGGGTTACCGCTAATTCCTCTATAGCTATCTTTACAACTTCCTCGATTGAAGTTATGTTCAATGCTGCTTGGACAACCTTCTAAACAATTTCCTCGATTGAAGGTGTTTTCAATGCTTCTTAGACAGCATTTTGAACAAATTGCTCGATTGAATGAGTTGGTTGTGGAGTGTCCACTTTGGTGGATTTGACATCAATCCTCTTCCTCAACACCTTCACTTCTCCTTCCCCACCTGCACTAGCCACTGTGAGACCCATTCTTAATAGCTGAGTTGGACCAAATCTGGTGACACTACACTTCTCATCTGCCTCCAAATACCAGATGCTGTTACTTTCGAGGAACAATGACACTAAGTGTGGGAATGGGAGACAACTATGTACAATGGCAGTATCCAGCCAATGATTAAATTCGTTCATAATCATCACACCCAAATTCCTTGTATCCTTGGCAACTAAAGATGCAAATAGTCCATAATCCCGTCGGAAAATTTTGGTGAAGTTATTCCCTTTGCTTACTTTGCATCTGGTGTATATGTACCAGAGGATCCTCTTATCCTCAGACATGGAGGCTGGATTGAAATGTAACCATTTGTGCTCATACTCGGGCTTTAACACAGCCATCACCTCCTCTGTAGATCTTTCCACAAAAGCATCTGAAGGGGGCTCCCCTATACCAAGCCAATGATTAATAACATTGGTCGAGAGTTCAAATTGTTCCCCCCTAACCGTAGTATATAGCATGTCTGGCCTCTATGGCCTCTTCTCCACGGGTGCACCCTGATTGACCACTAACTCAGGAGTCTTCAGATTGCAGTAGAATGTTCTTACTACATTAGGACTGTAAGATAGTTGATTCCCAATCCAGGGTTCATACTGCTTTATAAACTCGTCCAAGTCCAACTTTAATTCTTTTTAATATATTCTAAATCAACGTAAATAGAAGGGGAAATTTTCCTTTTACCAAATGACTCATCATATCGTGCTTCGTCATTTGGTTGTAGAGGATCAACCACATACCCTTCTGGACGTGAAGAACTTGAAGATTGTTCTGCCATTTTCGCCCAGACGTTCTTCTTGCGCGGGAAGTTCAGGAGTCTTATGGAATTCACACCTTTGCTGTGGAAGTTGGGTGTTTGTTTTGGGGAGGACTGTGCAAATATGACAATCACTATCAGACGTACACCGTATATGCTACTTAAACTGTTTATTCAAATGCTTCACCCATCTTGTCAGGGTTCATTCAAATGTACCTCTGTGTTATCATGCAGAAATGTTCACTCCCTCCTAGGTTTTCGCATGGTCCCGATACGAATAACTACTATTAGTCATTCGAATGGGTACAATGTCCCATTCGACTGAATCACCACTTCAGTTCTGCCTCCGTTCGCACTCTACGCATATTTTCCCTTAAAAAATCATCATTCGTAGTTTAGTCATTCGATTGTGATAAGTTCCAATTCAAATGTTTCTAGTTCCAATTATCATGTGCCGCTCATTCGGATGTACCATGTGCTTCGTACGAAAGACTGCCCTTTCTAAACCTAACGTAGCGCGAATGCATATGTAAATATCCGTATGATTTCCCGCCATTATAATCAATTTTCTGTTGTTGCCGTTATGGGTTTGAGGGGAGGACATTTCATTCAAACTGAGTTAAAGACCTGAGGAACTATCACCCTATAAAATTTTACACCAACGCAGATAACATTTACATGTATATATACATTTACATTTAGCAGTATATACATAAAATACATTTCCCTACATAATCACATTACAGAAGATTCACGTTGTATTCGAACAAAAAACTGACACCACCGCTCACGAATGTAGTTAATATCCTCTTCAGGAAATGGTTCATCAACCTGAAACATCTGCAACATGAATATCCTCTAAATCATTAAGTATCAATTAGTTTGCATTAAATAATAAAAATTAATAGGAAAATAATATACCTCTTTACTGAACTCAGTTGTTCCTAAGGAGATCACATTATATATGTGTCTCATCACATATAACCCACATAAATTGGATTGCACGGGCTGCCTACGAGTCTATTTCGAGAACAGGTTATTAGCAAAATCATACGCATCATGCACTTAGTTTTGGGAGCTCTCATGTTAAGAATAAAGCATCAAGTACTTACTTTTGGTGCGGTCCAAGTAGGGTCTCTCACCTGACTCTTGTCCAGGTAGGGTCTAGCCCCTGCTAAGAATCTCTCTACACATGAACCATAAGCAATGAAAACACACTCAAACTTACCCCCATATGCTACCCATTAAACTACTGTTTTATCATCGGTCTCCTTCAATCTTTGGCAAATCCAAGGTATCAGCATGTAAGATTGTTCAGGCCTGCCACGTAGATTTTTTTACTGCCTTCTCCTTTGCTCTATAAGCCTGTTTGTATGTTAGGGTTACACTATATTCCCTTTGCAGAGTCTTCCTTATATCAGTTGGGGACTTGTCCACATGGGTCCTTAACTCATCAGTCACTATTGACGC
This sequence comes from Vachellia pachyceras, assembly GCA_025593235.1. NCBI lineage: Eukaryota > Viridiplantae > Streptophyta > Magnoliopsida > Fabales > Fabaceae > Vachellia > Vachellia pachyceras. The sequence continues at coordinate 21,782 of JANTPZ010084145.1, forward strand.
TATTAAACTGGACCTCACACAATGCTTAACCTCCAAATTGTCTTGGGCAGAATAAACATGGTCATTAATGAGCTTAGTCACCCGAAGCATTGGGGTCCTCTGTCCTACTGCATTAGCACATAACTTCCAAGGACAACCTTCTACCTTACACTTTACGTAGATTTTATCCCTAGAATTCCACTGATACTTGTGAACAAAGTTGTACGCAATGCTGTACTTGAACAAAGATGCCCTAAATTCATCCGCATGTGCAAAGTGCTAAACTACCCCTGAAATTATTCCCCTCCATTTGCCATAGCTCATGTCACTGCTATGTGGCTTTTCCTCCTCCACAGCCACAGCGTGACTAGGTCTACCGCCATCATTTGCCACATAATTTAGCCCTTCACACCCATTACCCTCCCACGTATGATCCAGATTATTGCCTAAACTCACCGAAGGTCCAGAAATTTCCCGTGACATTGTGAACAATCTGTCATTCCTGCATACAGAGCAAAATAACATAGTGTTTACCAATTACATATTGCCACTAACCAACTTCAAACATCAACATTTAGAGACATACATTTCCTCAGCATGCATTGGTATATCTTCATTCCCCTTTTCTTCCGACACTACATACACATGTGCAGTACTATCATTATACAAAAACAGAGTTTCAATGTCAGTTTCGCAGTCAAGATCAACTAAAGTCCTCTCGTCAAACCTTACAGGATATTTAATATTATGTATTCTTCCATCATCACCCATCCATCTGCGTATGATTAACTTCAAATCATCAAGTGTGATCCCGGGTTTGATCACTTTAACCTTCACACTACCACCTTTATACATGCTTTGCCCTTTATGAGCACAAACGAAGTTTCCCCCTATGTGGAAATAACAAAATAACTCCTGCGAACCGCTACTACACCCAATATCCTCGTCCATTTTGTTAACCTGCAACACAAAAACCATAACTTTGACGAACAGGAATCATTTTTACGATATTATGACAATGATGCAGTTTGTAATAAATAAATCAATCGGATGCTTCTCCACAAGAAGGAATAATTCTTCTTCCCATCCCATTTCGATAGAACGACATTTTAAAAAATATGCCCTGTTCCAGGTTACAAAACTCCAGTGAACAAACCACAAACGCACAAACAATACCTGTTAATCACTACACCAAAATACCCTCAGTTGGGTAGGTTGGATCGAGGAGTAGAAGAACATGGAGAAAAAAAACGTGGAACCCCAACCAAGTTAGACTGCATGCACGCAAATTGGACCTCGCGTTTGCCTAAGCTCTTCCCGCCAATGCAGACAGCGTCAACTTCTGCATGCCTTATACTACATGTTGATAAATGCACGTGGGAAAAGAAACCGTAGTTTTATCCATTGCATGCGTGCTAAACTTTTTTACACCGTGTCAACATATAACAGCTTGGAATGCTGTCTGTCAACGCCCCATAAGCGAATAAGGGTAGACTTTAGTTAACATTCTAAACCGTACGTCATATACAAGGTTCAGAACTTGCACATTCTAACCTACGGCCCACACGTACGGTTTAGAAAGTTCACTAAAGTCTTTGAATACACAAATTCCAACAGCATCATTCGCATGCGGCGTGATTCGAATGGCATATGACTAAGTCGAATGTAGTTCTCATCATCAGCGTAATAATGTTGAGTGGGGCAACATGAAAACTTGCACCTACTCTATCAAATGACGCATATAGCTCATTCTAATAATTCACCAAATTCACTTTTTAAACCGTAAATACTCTTGGATGGTTTAACAAGTTCTCGCATCGATACAAAGTTTGTCATCCCCAAAACTTCCGTATTTCACGCCTACTGACATCGTGAACTGTGACATTAAATGATTGCATTTGAATGTACTGCAAAATTATGAACATTAGGCCAGTCATTCGAATACTCCACCAATTGGCCCTTCTAAACCGAATATACTCTTGAACGGTTTAAAAATTACTGCCCCCAGCACAAATTTCACGCCTACTGACATCGTGAACTGGGACATTAAAGGACTGTCATTCGAATGTACTGCGAAATTATGAACATTGGGCCAGTCATTCGAATACTCCACCAATTGGCCCTTCTAAACCGAATATACTCTTGAACGGTTTAAAAATTACTGCCCCCAGCACAAATTTCACGTATACTGACATCGTGAACTGTGACATTAAAGGACTATCATTCGAATGCTTCATTAATTGCAATTTGTAAACCGGACCGACTCTTCTGCAGTCATTAGCAAGGTCAAGCGTCGATACAAATTTCGCTTTCCCATGACTCATCAATTACTAGACTTTCCCGCATAAGCCGACATCGTGAACTGTGACAATTAATAATTACACTGCACTCAAAATGTACTTGTATACAACACAAATTTTCATGTCTCAATCAAAATCTACTTGTATACATTGCACGTGTGGAGAGTAACACGTACTTCCTAAAGAGATTAAGACTTGAAGTAGCTGATGATGAGCTTTATAAACCGTAGTTGCCCGATACGCTTTACAAAGTCTGTCATAAATAAGTAAATAAATTACATCCAGTTCTCGTTCGCATTACTCGGTTATCATTCAAATGGGTCGTAAACATTGAAAACGATTTAAGAGTTGTTACCTTACAAAATCCATATCCCATTCGAATGGGTCATAATTAGTGAAAATTTATCGTTCACTAAGTTTAACAGCGTCAAGCCTTCATTTAATTCATACTTTGTTAGTTTATGCAGCTGTAATCTTCCTTGTTACTTGCAGAATACATGACATTAAATTGGGAAATAAGCAATTGTTGAACCCTCCACGAGTGAGTGCAATATGATTAACAATCTAGATGAAATACAATGAAGCTGGAAAGTGCAAATTGTTCATCACACTGGAAAGAGAAAATTGTTCAACAAACTGGGCAGAGATATACAATGAAACAGAGGATGAATAAGACAGATGATATACAATAATGAAACTGGGAAATCACAAACTGCGAAGAACCTAATGGGATATCTTAAACAAGCCACCTAAACTCCTATATTCATACACATCACCCAGGATGATGATGGGACAAAGAAGGAAGTAACATGAGGCTGGTAAGGAAGCAACGAAGAACCTAATGTGAAGTGGAAGAAGGTTGTATTGGGTTCTCGACATCACTCACGATAATGGCTCATCAGAGGAACATGCCTCTATAAAGAAGCAACTGATGCACTCTCGATGGGTCAATGGAATATGATAAACAAGCCACCATGATAAATGTAATTAAAGTGAGAAATAAGCAACTGTTGTACCTTGGAGGGTGATTGCATAGAAAGACCACACGAGGGTTCAACAGTTGGTTCTCTTCCACTTTAATTGCATTTGATGTTGCTTATTTATCATATTCCATTGACCCATCGAGAGGAGTGAATCAGTTCCTGCTTTACAGAGGCATATTCCTCGGATGCGCCATCATCGTGAGTGATGTCGAGAACCCAATACAACCTTCTTCCACTTCCCATTAGGTTCTTCTTTGCTACCTTACCAGCCTCGTGTTACTTCCTCCTTTGTCCCATCATCATCCTAGGTGATGTGTTGGAATACAACCTTCTTGCCCCCTTCCCTTTAGGTCCGTCGTTCTTTGAACACCATGTTGGGTGGTCTCTCATGGATTTTAAACTGAGTCGATGGAGGAACACCATGTTGAAGTTTATGGGCACAAGGCCCTCAACATAATTTCTGAATCTTGGTTGGAGAGATTTATAAGTTGAAGGATGTTCTGAACTTTATGGCTACGCAGATTTTAAGAGAAGTAACCATTCACATTAATCAAGGGTTTCTATGCGAATGCTAATGGATGACACGTCTGACAACTTCTAAACAGTTTCTGTCTCCCTTGGTTTAGAAAGTTCGCCTTCTCTACAATATTAATGGGCAGATGTCAAAATATAATTCGCATTGGAAATACACGCATTCCAATGTAAGCACGTTTTGCATCTTTCTAAACCGTTGTTACCAACGACGGTGTAGAAGGTTCACCTTCTAAACCGTGTTCACCCACCTACGGCGTAGAAGGTCCAATGTCATTACCATCCGAATGAGACTTATTCACATTCGAATGGACGAACCTCATCCGAGTTACCCTCATACGGTTGTGATCACCTTCTAAACGGTTATGATCACATACAATTTTGAAAGTCAAAAAGTTACCCTCATCCAAGTGCAATCTGGTAGTTATTCGAATGAAGATGTCTAGTTTTCTACCTTGACGATGCTTTCTAAACCGTTTCTAGTCGCTATGGTTTATAAAGCATGCATTCTAAAGAACAAAGTGTATTTTCAAAACCGTACTTTATACCATCGATTTACAAAGTGTGCATATATGAATCACTCGGATGTGCATAGGGATCATTCAAATGATTTTCCACTGGGGGCAGCAACGACTTAGAATTGAAATGACGCTTGTCTATTATTCGAATGCATAGGGCTCATGCGTTTAGCTTCATTGGAATGACGCTTGACCATTATTCGAATGCGAATTACGTTATCATT
>JANTPZ010084148.1:0-10998 GCA_025593235.1 Vachellia pachyceras
GGAACTGAAGGGAAGCCTATAGAAAATGAGGAGAAAAAAGGAATTAGTACTTGCGAGAAACAAGTTCTTTGTGCTTCAATTGCAAATCAAGGTGATATATCTTTTCTAAAGGGAAAATCAATTACTTTTTCCATTAGCATGGTAATATGTAACATTTTTGTGAAGCAAAACTACTAATAATACATATCTTTCTATACAGATATCTTGCCATCTTGTGAGGAACAAATAAATGATGACTTCATTGTTTCTGCATTTTCAAGTAAAGAGTTCAGTTCCCCTATTCAGGTTACTCCTTTATTTAGATCCTTGGCTGCAGGAATTCCTAGCCCACAATTTTCAGAAAGTGTAAGTTTCTTTAACACTTCTTATATAAACGTTTTTTAAGTCAATATCACTGGTCATAGTAATAAATCCACAATCATATATATATATATTTATATATATATATTTGTAGTTCTTATTAGATCAACTTCATCAGTTGAGAACTTTCAAATTACGATTTAGGTCTACCTGATGAATCTACTCATTTGCAGCTCCAATTAGTATAGTGATGGGATTTTTTGGCACAACTTGTCAAGAAAAAATTGACAATTGAAGTTATCATCAAGAGGTTTAATTTGGTAGGATCAAGTTGCTGGTAAATGCAATAGTTACAAAATTGCCAACATTTACAATGTAAAAATTATATATTACACTTACTTCAAATAAATATTTGGTTAAGGTCTGTTGATTTTTTGCTTCTCCTAATCCATAATGAAAGGCCAAAAGAAAAAAGTAGTGGCTTGTTTTTGTTTCTAAGAGACTAATTTAGTGACTATATGTCATATATAATTACACTATTTTGTTCGTTTCCTTTTAGCTAGGAATGACACTTGTAGTTTACTGATTAAAAACTGACTCAAGAGTTGTTTTGTAATGAGATTTAGAGCATAAGCTGCTAGTTATTATCATGTGTCATCAAGGCAATCTAAGAACACAAACTTAGGGCAATTAGAATTGCTTTATGCTTGTATCATACTTACACTGAGTAGTTTGTCTAGTCACTATTGTGATTTGGGCATTATAAGATGCACATCCCATATAAAAGCACAGGTTTTCTTTTGGTATATGATTGGATTCCTTCTTTCTTTATCAGCATTTGACTGGAGATTACTCACTATTTTCTTCTTTGTTTGAACTTTTGTTTTATAGGAAAGGAACTTTCTTATGAAAACACTGGGAATGGAATCTCCATCTCAAAATCAAAGTGCAAGAATTGCCTCACAACCACCATCTTGCAAAAGAGCATTGCTACAAAGTCTATAACCAAATGATATAATCTATTTAAAGCGGAAAAACTGCTATATATGCTTTTCCCCTTTATGAATTCTTCTTCCCTACCTTTGAGAAGCAAGCATGCTGAGTACTGTTTTGCATGGTGAGATGAGACTCCTAAGCTTGCAAGTGTATAGCTATATTCAGCTTAAAATTTTGCTTCATCCCTCTAACAATTCCTTTTACCCACCTCCTTGATACGTGCACAAAAAATTAGTGTTAGAGGGGTCATTCTTGTTGTTTGTCTTGGTTTTATACTGTTTTTGGGTTTGTTTTTCTCTAGTCCAGCTTTTGATCTTTATTTTCTATTTTGTACATAGGCTTTAGTAATTATGAGTGATGTAAGCATCGTCATATAGCTATCCTACTCTGTCTATGAAGAACAGAAAGTGAGATAGAAGAGAAAGAGGATAAAATCCCCAGATGAGACGAGAAGAGATAAAGAGGAAAAAAATTCTCATATGACAGAGAGTATTAGATATTTTTTTTGGTTATTTTGGGTGTTCATAGGGTATAGAATGATTTTGTTTTTCTGATGTAATGAAACTTCATTGTTGGAGTGGAATGCATATTGGTTTTTTGTTTTCATGAATTGCTTCTCTTCTCACTTTAGCTCATTACCAAATGTAGAGTATTGTGAAGGAATGAACTCAGTAGAAACACATAATGTCATAAAAGAAAAGAAAATTGGAAGCTGTTGAAGATGATTGCAAATATTAAAAAGGCCAATGTAACCTGTCTTTAGAAAAAAAATTGAAACAAGAAGTCTTGTGCTTGTTCCAAAAAGCAACAAAAACAAAAGGAAAAACAGAGAATTCAAATTAGCCAAAACTCATTGAGCACCCAAAACTCATCCTCTTTAATTATTTAACTTTCTCATCCAAATTAGCCAACCGGATCTTATATTAAAGACTAGAAGGGGTAATATTTAAATTTATATACTGTTAAAACGTGAAATTTTTGAAGTACTCTTGTAATATCCTCAATTTTCAGTAATTGAAAATAAGGGCTAAACGAAAGGTTACAGAGTAATTAAGGGTCCGAAGAGTGAAATATAAATTAAAGAAAGTCCATAAATGACATTTTTGCAATTATAAAAAACGTAAGGGCAAAACGGTCATTTTGGGAAAAGTAAGGGCATTTTAGTAATTTTGACCAAAATACCGCAAATGACCCTAGGAACTGAAAGGTAGAAAAAAAAAATCTCCTAATTAGTAATTGAGGATGGGTTAAAGTTAAATTGACAAAAATACCATTCGCGGGAAATTTTAGGGCAATTAATATTTTGACTATTTAATGAGTTTTTAGCCAACTATTATTTAAATTATTTAGAGGCCCTAGAAATTTAGTTTTAAAGTGGATAAAAATAGCTCATGAAATGTCATATTTTATAAAATTTCTTCCACTAGAAAGTCAGAATCGGTTAGCTAGAACGATAGGAAAAAGACCAAAAATTGCTAAATTTGTGTTTTTGGAAGAAAATTAATTAAGGGTATTTCTGGAATGAGATTTGAATTAAGAAAAATACCATAATGATCTATTGAAAGTTTTTGAGAACCCTACACTGGCTTAGTGATAAGGGAATTCTTGAAATGTTTTTCCAATAGGAAACAATCATATATAGTAATCTCAATTCTCATAAAGAAAATGGTGTGGGTAGTAGAGTGCCACTTGTCAAGTTCTTATGCAAAAAAGAAAAGTAATGTGAGATATTTATCAAAGCAGTGAATTTTATCATTATGAAGTTGTTCTAGCAGTACAAGTGGAACCCACCTTAGTTTGACCACATGTGCAAATTTCATTTAAGTCTTTTACACTCCATTTCCATCCCATTTCAAGGAGCAACAAGAGAGAGCTCATGGGAGAGGAGGCACAAGAGGAAGAGAGGAAATAAAGCAAGAGTCAAAGATACATTGATAGTTTTGGCTTAATTCTTCCTATAAAACTTGTCTAGACGCTCTAATCTATCCTTTAATCAGTTTAGATTTCTTCAAAAATGGTTGAATGGGCTGTGATGTGGATTTATCCTAGAGGTTCTAGTTAGAGAAAATGAAGAGAAGCAATAATCTTAAGTAACAAGTATCTTAAATCAACTTTATGCATGTTTTGCTACATGTTGATAGTTAGTTTGAGTTGATTTGAGTTTGTTTTGAAAATATGGCATGAAGCCCTTCTTCTTGCTGCTAGATGTAAAGTCCTTTTCTTAAAACATCAAATAACAAAAATTCAATCTAAAAACCTTTGTCTAGTCCATATCGAAACCATCATTGAGCGTTAGATCACAGAGGTTCAAACCAAACGTAAACTATCGATAAATCAATTAGTCAAAATAATTCAACAATCGATACATCACTCGGTCAAATAAGTCAGCATATGGATGATGAGCCCTGACGTGGCAATATATAATAATACACATGACTAAAGATGGAAGCACTACTTTTACAGAAAGTAGCTCAAGCTTCCGGAGACTTCCCTGACGGACCCGCATGAGAACTACCACTAGAAAAACATTAAAGCAACAGGGTGAGACAAACGTATCAGCAACCAGCAATTTCATTTCATTAGGCATACGAGTAAGTGCCCATGAGGTGTCAAGTGGGATTGTCACGTTAAATATAACAACATAACAAAATGTCACTTAATCAATGTGCATATATATATAAGCATACATATTTATCAATTTATGACATCATAACCTCATACTGGTAACTTCATAAAGTTGCACAAAAATCAATGCGCAAGATTCATTTATCTGATCTCCCTTATTTCTCCCCAGCCTTATTTCCTCTGACTGAACCCATGGGCCAGTACTGTCTCGTGCAACTGGTAGTACAAATATCGAGCTCTCCGATCAAGTGATATGGATAGATCAAAATCAACAGTGCACAAGAACGGACCATGGGTTCCCCCTCTGCTAATAGTGGGGTGTCATTGCCTATCAAATATAATTAAATGATTAACCAGCGTACACATGGTAGCCCACCACCTTATTTCCTCTTTTTGTACAAGAAAATCACCACCTTATTTCCTCTAAAATAATCTCTCATCAAATCAACATCCACCACTCCCTCTCAAATAATAAATTTGTCATGTATCATGATCAATATCACAGATTCTCGAAGCAACATTTGTAATATTATAAAACAATATAAATAAATCACCTCTTTATTTCATAATGAAAATAGGTCCCACAAGACAATTTCATTAACAATATAATTTTGGTTATGCAATTCGAATATCAATGGTACTTTTCATAATTATTTAAAATCACTCACAAACATGTTACAAGAATGCACAAAGAGAGGAAAGTGGTTACCTCTCGCCGAGCAATAAAATACTACCATAGGTAAATCCTCGCCCAAAACCAAGTTTCTATAAACAACCTACAAAAATTAAATAGTACTACACATTAGTCTACTACTAATTTGGGTGGTAAAATTATTGCTCAAAAGATTTGAAATTATTATTTCAACTATTTAATATTATTAATATTATTTATACCAAAATTCTAATTTAAAGCTTAGGGTTTTAAACATATAATAGTTTTTAACTTATAAACCCTTAATTTATTAAACCATCTAAATCAATTAAAAATTTCAATAATACCTCTAATATTCTAAATAATTTATTTAAATAGTTTTTTATAATTAAGTATATCACTTGAAATTGATTTATATATATATTTTTTCAAATATATAATCAACTATATATATATATACACACGAATATATATACATTAAATCATGTAATAACAAAACTAATAAATTTGCTAATGTCAAACTAACAATTTAATCAACTATTTAATATTATTTATACCAAAATTCTAATTTAAAGCTTAGGATTTTAAACATATAATAGTTTTTAAATTATAAACCCTTAATTTATTAAACCATTTAAATCAATTAAAAAGTTCAATAATACCTCTAATATTCTAAATAATTTATTTAAATAGTTTTTTGTAATTAAATATATAACTTGAAATTTATTTATATATATATATATATTCAAATATATACTCAACTATATATATAAGAATATAGATTAAATCACGTAATAGCAAAACTAATAAATTTGCTAATGTCAAACTAACCATTTAATCATCAATTATTTAGTCAAAATATCAATATATCAAAAATAATATCTTTTTAAATATAACTAAATTCGTAAAAATATTCCAGGTATCAAAAAATAAGTCTGACATCATAGATCATAGTTATAAAAATATATCTACGATTTTATGGTTCTCTACAAATAAAACTTAAACTGGACGAAAATATAAATCCCGAAATATTCTTTAATCAACATAATATTACTACCATTAGAAAGAGAAAAATATTTAGAACAACTTTCGTGAAGGAAATTTAATGAAAATAAGTCGTTTTACTTACGTAAATAATCTCATAAGCAGAGTCTTAGACTGAGAAACAACCCCCTCCAGCACTCCTCTCTCTCCCTCTCTTTCTTGGAGATGATGCTCTCTCTCTCCTCTCAACAGATGGGACATGTGTGGAAGAAGGATATGTGTGTGAGTAGTCTGATGGGATAAGGAGTGTGTGGGGGTATTTATAATACCCCCATAGTTGGCACCATCTGACCCCCCTTATTATATTTTTTTTAAAAAAAGCTGCTGAACCTTCTCCACTGCTACACGGCTTCAGCTTTTGACCACTTTTTTTTTTAAAAAAAAATGGGCCCACCACCCATCACCATCACATGAGACAATTTTGTTGCCACACTTCTCATTATATATTTTTTTAAAAGCTTTTCATGACAGGACGCTATAATTCTCCCCACTTAAATAGGAATTTCGTCCTCAAAATTCACTCTAAAAAGGGAAGAAACACACCAAACACCAAAATAATACAACGATTCCAACCACCATGACAATCACAAGCATAAGTCATCATACAAATACTGGCGGAACGCAACACAAACATGCATATAAATGCTACCACATCACACTAACGTACCTATCCCAAAAAGAAAGAGGGGAAATCATGCTACATTCGCTCTTCCATTTCCCATGTAGCATCCCTCGGTAACATGCCCTTCTAGCAAACTTTCACCAGCAGGACGGTCTTTCTCCTCAATTTCTTGTCCTGTACATCCACAATCCTTTCTGGTTCTGCTTGATAAGTCATATTCTCTCTTAGCTCAACTTCCTCCAACTTAATGACATGAGACAGGTCCGGGTGATACTTCTTCAATTGAGACACGTGAAACACGTTGTGCACCTCGTCAGGGATGGCGGTAAGGCATTCGATAAGCAACTAGTCCGATTCTCTCCAAAATCTCATACGAACCAATGAATCAGGGAGTTAACTTCTTCGCTTTAATAGATCTACCAATACACTACCGGTGAGACCTTAAGAAACACATGGTCATCCACTTCAAATTCTAAAGGTCTATGCCGCCTATCCGATAGCTCTTCTGTCTACTCTACACTGTCAACAACTTTTGACATATCAGCTCTATCTTCTTCGTTGTCTTGTCAACTAAATTTGGTCCATCACAGTCCTCCCACTCAATTCTATCCAACACAATGGTGATATGCACTTTTGACCATACAACGCCTCAAAAGGAGCCATCTGAATGCTCGAATGGTAACTGTTGTTGTAGATAAACTATGCTAGAGGTAAGTAACGATCCCAACTACTTGGAAACTCAATAGCACAAGCCCTCAGCATATCCTCAAGAGTATGAATTGTCCTCTCAGTTTGACCATCTGTTTGCGAATGATAAGTTGTACTATACTTTAACTTAGTCCCCATAGCCTTCTGTAGGGACTTCTAGAAGTCTGTTGTGAATCTTGGATCTCGATCCGATATGATACTCTCTGGCACTCCATGCAAATGGACGATCTCCTTAATGTACAACTTAGCCTATCTCTGTAGAGAGTAATCTGCTTTGATCGGCAAAAAGTGAGCTGACTTAGTCAATCGATCAATGATCACCCAAATAGCATCATAACTGTTTCGGACTGGCGACAAACCCATGATGAAGTCCATAGAAATACTATCCCATTTCCATTTAGGGATATCCAGACTTTGGAGTAACCCAGCAATGATGAAGTCCAAGGTAACTTCGATCCGATGATGGATAGTGGATGGAGGTTGAGAGCAAGAGCGACAGTGGCAGTGAACTTCAAGACCGTGAGCCGGGAGAGGGTGGAGTACATGGCGAAGGTCTCGGTTTCGAACCCTTACCCAACGTCGCTGCAGATTTGTGAGGTATCGTACTTGCTGAAGAGCGACAGGAGGGAGATAGCGTCGGGGGTGATACCGGACCCGGGATCGTTGAAGGCGAAGGCGTTGACGGTGGTGAAAGTGTCGATGAAGTTGGCTCACAGCATATTAGTGAGCTTAGGAAGAGACGTAGCTAAGGATTGGGACATAGACTATAAATTGGATTTGGTGTTCATAATTGATCTTCCCGTCATCGACAACATCAAGATTCCTGTTTCTCAGCAGGGCGAGATCAAGCTTCCCACCCTCTCAGACTGGTTCGCTTAAACTTCTTGAGAGTCGGGTAAGTTTATTGGCCTTTAATTAAGGCTTGGTTTTGATTCGATTCCTTGTTGTAGCACATTGACCTTAATATTGAGGAAGATATTCTGTCAAGTCTGTATTTGGTAGCGATGTAATTCCATGAACACCTTCCCAGGAAAAGAAGCCTGTTAGCCTATTCAATAACTGAATTGTCTCCATTCATTTTTTTTTTGTGAATTGCTGAATTTCTGCAAAGAAAAATGTTACTTAGAATGGGCACCCTACGACGCCTCTCACCATATAGGGCGCAGTAGGCCCTAACTTTCTACTCCCCTCACATATACACCCCCTGAGAAAGGGCGCCTATTGGGCTAAAAATAGGGCGTAAAAAGTACCTTTTGTAGTAGTGTTAGAAAGCTTTGCTACCTTGTCCTCTTAATTCCCCTTGAACTTGAAGCTCTCTTGTTAATATTTCTCAATGAGTTCTTTGGTATTTAAACCTCCTAAACATTATACAAGAACATAATCATTATTCTCAAGCCATAATCAAGACAAGAGAATTACAAAAACGCAATATTCCATTTCTTACTCTTTTAAGACCCTTAGAACTTCAAAACTTGTCTAAATGATTTCAAATGCTTCCCAAAACTTTTTCTCACTTATACCCTACACAAGTTTTCCTTCTAAACTCAATGGAAGCATCAAAATCATCAAAATTCAGCTCCTTCCCTAAGAACAGTAGAAATCCTTACACAGAAAAATTCCAACAAGTGTGGTTTTCAACTTCCAGCTTCACATACATGCATAACTACAATCCTAAGCCACTTTCCCATGATTGAGCATCATAAAATCATTCATTTTCCTTCATAAACAGCGCCAAACAGTGCTGCATGAACAGTAACTTCATGTTCAAATTTCATACAACAACCAAACCAAACCAATATATAGACCAAATTACTCCTTAACACACAAGGAGTGTTTTGCAACCTTTGGTTTCCTCTAAATCCCTCTCTTTCTCACTTTCATACTCAAGAACCCTAACTTTCAATCTTGCAAAAGAGAGGATAAATCAAGAAACTAATCCATGGAAAAGGTAGAGGAGGTTGCAAGGATTAAGAAAAGGTATAGGTTTGGTTGGTTTAGCTTCTTACCTTGTGATTTGTGAAGTTTGCAGCTGGAATGATGGTGAAGAATGAAGAAGAAAAGCCAATTTAATTACATGTGTAAAGAGATGGATGGCTAGGATTGATTCTTGAAATTTAAACTTGATCTAATGGTACATAATCCACCACCTTACCACCAGATTTTTAAGCCCAAAATCTGATAACATGGGCTATCATAATGAGTTGGAACTAAAGGCTAAAAATCTGGTTACACTAACCAAATCGGTTACCGTTCGGTTACTTCGTCCGGTGACAACTTGCACCGGTAAAAGTAACTTTATTCCGGTAAATTTTTCTCTACTTTTCTGGAGATGTTTTATTCCTCTTTTAATCTCCATATTTTACTCATTAACATGGCGAAACATTTATCCCAGAAATGCCCCTGAAAAGAGTCCAAATTCAACAATATTTTATCTTGTCAAAACCCCTGAAAATATGAATCGGAGGGCAAAAATTTTTAGGGCATTAAAAATTACTATAATTTTTACTGATACTCTAGCCCTTTTTCTTTTCCCAATTTGCCCTTTATATTGCATGTAATTAATTTTTAAAGAAAATTATATTTCTGGGGTTTTCGGGTCTCTTTCCCTCTAATATGGGAATTCGCCTTTATCGTATACTGGGTAATAATTTTATAAAATACTATAAAATTCACTTTATTTTTTCATATTCTGAACTCAACTGATTGGGGTCTCCTGATGCCTTAAATAATTATTCTCTGCTTTCCGTCCTTCAAAATTTTGTAGACAGAAATCTAAGTTGTAACTAAAGGAATCAGGACCTACAGCAGATATTAGTGAGTTTTGCTCTATCCATTGGGCATCTGTAAACTTTTTGGTCAATTGTTGACTTTTTGACTTTGACTTTGTCAAATGACCAAAATGCCCTTTCATTTTCTCTTATTTACCAAATTACCCTTACCTTTTTCTATTCTTTCAAAATTCCAAGTTTGCCCTTGACTTTTATGCCCTTAACCTTTTTGTTTAATGACCTTTGGGTCCTTCCCAGGAGGTCAACTATTCTTCCATTACTCTAGGGCAAGCACGCTTAACTGCGAAGTTCTTAAGAATTGAAACCATTAAGACCAAGGTAACTTTGATACATTCAGACCAAGGAAATGTTATCAGTATTAGTTTCACCTAATGAAAAAGATGAATCCTCTCTACATAACTCTATATACTCAAGATATAATTCCTCCAATGCCTCTTTCACCTTTTCCACATTTCGCTTAGCCTCACTCTCTGACTTATATATTAAGGGGAAGCTAATTTCTATAGCATTGAATATTATAGCTAGCATTGTCAACAGAAATAGAGAATATTTTGTTCTCAATGCCCCAAGATCGTAAACACTTAAAAATTGCATTTGCAATATCTACTCCCCATCTTGGAGTAGGAACTTTAACAAAAGTCAAAACTCTCTTCTGAAGAGTCCATGTAGCATTAACAAAATGGCCAATGACAACCATATGTTCAGCTACTTGATGACTCAACTTCCACATGTCTGTTGTAATGCTAACCTTGGTCACATTATTCAATATCTTTTTTAATGTATTCTTTTCTGCCTCATACAACTTGAGGTAATCACTTCTTGCTGTCTTACGAGTGACTTTTCTAAAATCTGGATTTGCATATTCAAAAGCTCACATCAAAATTTCATCTTCTATCATGCTAAAAGGACGCTCATGCACCATAATAGAAGTAGCTAATATTTCTCTCATCTTTTCATTGGAATATTTAGTGCCAGGAATAATAAAAGGATTAATTCCTGATTCACTTGATGGTGGAAATTGTATTGTTGTTTGCTTATTTTTTTGGGAGATAAACAACCTTCGTTCTAAGCAATTCTCTAGATGTCTCTTAAGATGACTAGTGCTAGCTCCTCTTCCACCAGTAGCTAACTTTTCTTTACAGTTCACACACACTGCTTTCTTGACACCATCAGAAAGTTGAACTTCTTCAAAATCTTTCCATACCTCAGAAGTCTTTCACCTCTTTCTTGTGATAACACAATTTTCTTCACCCCCATTTACA
>JANTPZ010084150.1:0-15232 GCA_025593235.1 Vachellia pachyceras
TACCCTCTCCCCCAAAAGAGCTCTTGTGAGGGTGTGCAGCGCATCCGTTTATATAGCCCAGCACCCTCCTGAGCCTCTCCGATGTGGGACTTTGACATCGAGCATCGAGGCTGGAAGAAGAATAGACACCTAAAGAGAACCCAATACTTGAGTATTGACTTATCAATGCTTGAGCAGCATGGTTTCTAGGCCAAAAACATTTACCTTGCTAAAGCAATGAGTTTGAATGATTGAGCATTACCTGTTCTTCTAGACATTGCTCGAGTGTTAGCTTCCAGCACTGCTTCTAACGCTCTAATTTTTCTCTAATACTCGAGCATTGCTTCATTGAAAATGTGTTGGAATAGATTCAACCTTGAGATCTTTTCTTTGCACATGATCCCTGATGAAATGATGTCTAATGTAACACCTGCTATTTTCCCCTTATTTGATCATATGAGATCACTTTTGAACCACTCTTCGGCATTAGATATAAAAGATTGACCAAAATTGTAAACTTGAATTTTCAAAAATGGAAAATAAAACGCTGGTACTGTTCACAGCTCACTTTTCCAGATTTCTGGCCCAAATTTGAAAAATCATAATTAATTCTAGAAAAATCGAAATTGAGTGATTCCAATTTATAATTTTATCTTATTAAGTGATATACAGGGTAAAATACTCATTTGGCCAAAAACTTGCCCATTTGAATCAGTTTATTCCAAAATCACGCGCTGCTCAAAGGTTATTTCCAGTTTTTCCCTTAAACTTTGGAAAATCATATCTCTCAATATGCAGATCCAAATTTCGAAAACTTTATATCATTTTAAAGATTAGGATGTGTAGTTTTTGACTGGAAAGTTTCAACTTAATTGGAGCTCGTTTTCAATTTTTCATTGCCATGTGAAACTAGTTAGTTTTTCAGGGCCTTTGGAAACCTTTAGCTTTGGAAAACCAACTTTTCTTAAAATTTACCAAAACCTCTTTTTTGTTCATTTACCCACCTCTACCATGCATGATCACCTCCTTACCATTCCTTGGCACCTTTGACCCATTTTCATGCATGCATCATTACATATTTACACGCCACTTCATGTAGAGGTTTAGGGGATTAAAATCACAACAACTTCAAGTAGAGTTATCAACTCATATATTTATACAAAAATCTTGCAACCAAGAGCAACATCTTCATTCATCAATAACCTTTTCCTTACCCTTGCTTGAGCTTCAACCTACATGGTTAGTTGGTGGGGAATGAGATTTGGGAATCCCAATAGCAAAACTACATAATCAAAGATACTGTGAATGTGCATACATAACTTTAAAGCAAGTGTATGATCATATAAACATGTGACATATTAAACTATACTTTATAATGCATATGGCCATAGCACAAAAGTCACATTTCATACACAAATCATCCACTTAATCATCATAAAAATTCATGCAACATTCACAACTCATTTTCACAAAACATAAGAGAAGATTAGTAGTCTTGCTACCTTTTCTTAGCTTTCACTTTTTACTTAACTTCAAGTTTCTCTTGGATCACTTCCAAGAGTGCTCTTGGAGGTGTCAACTCCGTAAAGATCATAGCATAATATAATTGTAAACATACCATCATCAAGATGCAACAAAACTTGCAAAAACGCAATAAACCCCCTTTAGGTTTTCAAGAGTCCAACAAGTTCAAGACTTGGTTTTTATGGTCTCTTAAGCTTCTAAAATCCATATCTTAGCTCTACCCTACACAAAACATCATTTTAAAGCCAATGGAACCATCAAAACAACCAAAAACATAGCCCTTCTATTTTTTTCATGGCCGAGAGACATCAAAAATGAAGGAAAGAAGGAGTTTTCATCTTTCAACATGTATTCTTGCATATTCATGCTCTCAAACCACTATCCACACATCAAATAGCTCAAAAAAAACCCTTCCCTTTTAGTAAAGGTGGGCATCACCTTCTTCCTCAACACTTAGGGTTTTTCCAAAAATTTTGAGAACTACCAAAACAACCAACAACAACCAACAAGCTAGCTTTTACTACTCAAGAAAGAACTTGCAACCTTTTACTACCTCAAAATCCTTCTCTTTATCATTTTCATACCTTGAAACCCTAACTTTTCATCTTCAAAAAGAGGGTTTTGATCAAGGAAATCAACCATTAAAGAGGAAGTAGAAGTTGCAAGGAGTAGAGAAATGGAAAGAGTTGGTGGTGTGTGTGAGTTACCTTGTTGGTGTGAGAGCTTCTTCTTCCTCTTCCTCTTGCAAAAATGGTGTCCTTGGGAGCTAGAATGGGAGATAAAAATCTGACCATATGAGAGAAGGAGAGAGTGGATGGATTTGTGAGGGGGGAGAGAGAATTTCCTAATTTAAAAAGTCTCTTGAAAAATTGTGTGAAGGAGAATGAGACTTGGGGACCAAGTTGGAATATACTTGGTTGTGGCTGTGCCACTTTTCCTCTCTTGATTGCTTGGTAAAAGTGACTTTTGGTTTCCCTAAAGAGCTTGGTTGGGTTGACTGGCTCCCAGACTATCCGGTTACTTGATCCGGTGGCACGTATTTCCGTAAAGTAACCTTTATCCGGGTAACTACCTTTTTACTTTTCCGGAGACTTTCTCTCTTGTGTGGTGCCATTCCCTAGGCCTCATTGCCTAAGTGGCTTCATGTCCTAGCCCAAAGCATCCCCGGTTTTTCCTCGTAACTCGTCAAGATTCCTCGATTTGCGTGAAACACCGTAAAATGTGCTTCCAACCGCCAATTTGACTTAAGGACATGGAAACTTTTTATATTTTTCCCTGATACACCAGCTCTTTTCCGTTCCTCAAAATGCTTTCCGGATTTTCCATAATTAATTTTCTAAGAAAATCCTTTTTCGGGGCTTTCGGGCACTGTTGTTCTCCGTACTTCGAAACTGCCTGTTCTGGATACCGGGTAATTTTTTTTAAATACTTTAGGACCCAACTAAACTTTTCTTAGTTTGAGTCTCTAGCGTTTGAGGACTCCTGCTACATCAAATAATTATTTCTCAGTCTTTCATTCCTCTAAAAATCCTTAAGTAATATTACAGAAATGCCATTGCATTCCTTTCCCTTTCTTACTTTCCACATATTTATGAAAATGCTGCTACCTTTCTTACCTCTCTCTTAATTACAAAAATGCCATCACTTTTTCTACTCTTTCTTAATTCCAACCTTACCATTGGTTGACTTTGACATTTTTGGTCAACTTTGACCTTTGGGTTGACTTTGACGTTTTGGTCAACATTGACTTTTGACCAAATTACCAAAATGTCCTTATTATTTGATGACATTTTATGCCCTAGGCCTTTTTAATCAAAATGACCATTTTACCCTTGTCATTAAGGCCAAATGACCATTTTGCCCTTTAGTCATTTCTACTTAAAGTTCTCAAGACTAGGGACTTAGTTAATTATGATCTTTCTTTCCTCTAGGCATTTTTCTTTATATTTTTCATATCTGTGCGTCTTAAATCATGTCGTAATTTATCGGTTTGGCCTTTATTTGCTTTTATGAAATTTGGGATATTACATTTCCTTCTCCCTTAAAATAAGTTTCGTCCTCGAAATTTACCCCTTCGAGTTAAATGACTTTACACTCTTAGCTCTTATCTTCTATTCCGTTTCCCCACATAACTTTCTTCGGTATACTAGCTCTTTCTAGATCACTTTTAAACTAGGAAACAGGAAATTTCTGGCACATTTGACTTGTCCTTGGGGGTAAGGCCAAACGATCACTATTATCTTTAACTTTTATGCTCTCAGCACATCTCTTTAGCTGAGCGTCTTAACCTTGAAGACTGACCTGATCTTCATTATGGGAGATATCTTTCAAAAATATATGATCTCCACCCTTAACTTTAACGGTCGTCTTCTCTTATTAGTATGGCTGACTTACTTATCAGTCACATCTTCATTGGCTTTATCTTCTTAGCCATTCAATTACTGTTTAGAATCATGTCAATCTCTTCCTTTGCTATAGTTTCTTGACCTTTACTAACTGACCATTCATTTTCAAAGATAAAACTTTTGAGGCAAATCTCATTTGCTGCCTCACATTTAATTGGTCATCTCCTTTAGTTAGCCTTACTAATTGATAACTTTGACTTTCTGGCACTTTCTGCATCTTTGCCCAAGACTCACTCTTTAGCCTTTTTATTTCATTACTGGGTGAGTTCCTTTAATCAAAAGGGCTTTCCTTATTCTCTTTCTTTTCTTCATACTCTAGCCTCACAATAGGATTTGGAGAGATATAACATTCTTTACTGAACTTTAGCATTCTGAATTTTAGAATTCCATTGGGAACTTTTAAGATTTCTCACTTCCCTTGGCTCTTTGGTGCTTTCATAGTTCAAAGAAACTTTTACTTTGCTATTTATATATCTCATCATTTAACTAGCCTCATGATTATCTACTTGTGTTTATGCTAGAGGCTTTAAGTTCCAATCTTTGAATGTTTCTAATATTCTTTGCTTCTTCGACTCATCTTGCTCTTTAACTGGTCTGATTTTAACATATTCAAGACTTATAGCTTTATTCTGTACTTACCTTTCTTTACTTTCCCTTTTTGGGAATTGGAATAAGCTCACTCTAATTGACAGCCGGCTTATCTAAGGAAATAGTCAAGGGTACTCTCTCTGTACTAGCTATTCATCGTGAGGACATTTTCTTATCTTGAGCCCATTCCTGGTCATCTCATTCTCGTGTTCTAAGAGTATAATCATGCTTCTGACTCTGAGCCTCTTCATAGGCTCCTTTATTGAGGTCCATTATGACCTTATGTGCATCAGCTCCATTCTGTAGGCTTGGTCCTAGACCATTGCCTCATAACAATACTAAGGGAGTCATTCTTGCTCTTTAGAAACCTTTAGACCATGGAACATGGGTTAAGAATAAGTTATCTATCCTCAATGATAACTAGACTGATAATTTCCTAAGACTAACCATAGAAACCAACGCTGTTTTCTGAGATATTGCTTATTCCTTTTTGTTGCTTTAGCTTCTAAAACTTATCTTTTCCTTTCGTGCCTCTTAGCTCAACCTTCTCAGGCCACATATCTTTCTGCTATGCTTCTTGAATTCTCATACATTGATTCATTCCTTTTGCTAATTTCTTTAATGTCTATTCTATGTCGATCTGTTATATCTTAGGATCCATCAATCCTTACTACTTCTTTAATCTTTACTAATACATTGCAGAGAAAGAGGATTAGTATTCTGCTCTTCTCATTAGCTCATCTGGTACCCAAACTTTTCAAGGAATTCTGTCCCTGATTGCTATTAGCTCCTTTGCTCTCTTCATATTGGGAATGATTTACTCCATATGCCTTACTTTTACTCCTTTCTTTCTCATGGGATAGTATAGGAAGCACACAATGGTTTCCCATTGTATTCCTATTTATTCCTATCTCTCAGGAATTTGCTTTTCTTCCCGTCTCTCAGGAAGTAGCTTGCCTTGTGCTAAGGCAATTAGTCCTATGTACCCCTGTTTATCAAGGTTTGCCTTTCTTCTTGTCTATCAGGAAGTGGCTCGCCTAACTGCAGTGACTTTAATCATCACTACGGCGTTTCACCTAACTGCTGTGATGACATAGGAAAGATCACCATTCCAAACTTTAAAGAGATACTTTTTTGCTAAACCATTCTCTTATATGCTTTCTGTTGGGTACTTCCTCTTCTCATACTGATGCAACATACTTTGTCCCAATTAGGGAACCCTTTTCTATCTTTCTGGTTCATTTAGTAGTGGCATTCACTGATGAGATTTTCACTTCTCACATTCATATTAGGCCTGATGGCACACCCTTCTACGATGCCTAAAAACATAGTGAAATATCACTATTTTTAAATTGCATCTTTTAAGGCATGTCTTATATTACTTGTCTTTACCATTCAGAGGTGCGTCATATCACTTCTTTCTCATCATCAATATTGTTATGATGCGCTACCTTACTTTCCTTCCAGTAGCTCTTAAGATTCCTTGACCAATCCACCCATGGTCATTTCAGCTTTGCAATTTATTCTCATATGAAGATTTAAACCTATATACTAGCAGATAGTTCATCACAAAGTATCCTTAAACTCCGTTGCTAGTACTATGCCTTTATTGCCATTAAACTTGGGCTGGTTCACATTGGGACATCTGTTGTGGTTACTGAAATTGTTGTTGCTGCGTCTATTACAGTCTATCTGGCTTACTCGTAATAATCATGAAGCCTTTCAGTAGCTCTATTACTTCTAGTACTGTCTACTTTCTAATTTCTTTAGGAAATTGACCACAACTTATTCAACGTTTGCCCAACTCATTGTCATACCTAACTATCATAAGATATGGCCTAAAATAACACTTTGTATCATAGCTATGTTTCAACTATTCATACATTATGCCTCTATTTACTTCTGGCATTAGAATCACTAGGCAGATTTCATCATTGACTTTATCCCATCTTCCTGCTTCTATAACTCATTTTAACCTCTAAATGATTCTGATGTATGGAACTTTATCTCTGATATCATATTTCATCCAGTGCATGATCATATCCTAGCTCACTGATAGCTTAGGATGCATAACAATCTCAATTGTTATTGGACTATCAAATATTCTTTCCTTAAACATCTCTTCCATCTCAATCTCAGAGGTAAGATTCAGTCTCATATATTATCCTCTGTCTCAAGTAGGCTCTATTTGTAATGAGTTTAATACTCCCCAATCTTAGAGATTCTATACCAACTTCTGCTCTTTTATTATCATCATAGCCACCTGCGTTATCCTTCTGCTTGATGCATCGGCCACTATATTTTCTTTTACTCAGATAATACTTTATCTGGTAGTTATAGTCCTTGGGAAATTCCATCCATAATCTCTGTCTCAAGTTCAACTCTTTCTGAACTTGTAAATACTTGAGACTCTTATGGTCACATTACATCTCGATGGTTGCTCCATATAAATAATGCCTCCATATCTTTAGAGCGTAAACTATCTCTGCTAGCTCCAAATCATGTGTGGGATAATTCACTTCATGTGGCTTTAACTGCCGAGAGGTGTAAGCTACTACTCTCCCCTGTTGCTTTAGAACACATCCGAGTCCGTGCTTGCTAGCACCACTATAGACCACATATGTCTCTTTTGGATCAGGGATCATCAATACAAGGGCCGAGGTTAGCTTTTTCTTTAATTCTTGAAAACTGGCCTCAGATTTCTCATCCCACGAAAAAGACTGGTTCTTTCTAGTAAGCTTAGTCAGCGGTAAGGCAATCCGAGAAAATTTTATATAAAACATAAGTAATAACCCGCTAGGCCTAGAAAGCTCCTGACTTCGGTTACTATCATAGGTAAATTCCATCTCAGTACTGCCCCTATTTGGGCGTAGTCTACTGCGAATCCTTCCTGAGAGATTAGATACCCTAGGAATTTCACTTATGTTACTGTCCTAGGCCGATTTCGTCTCGGTACTGCCTTTACTTTGGCGTAGTCTATAGCAACTCCTTCCTGAGAGATCAAGTTCCCTAGGACTATAATAACTGGTCATCTACTTACTAAGCTTAGTGTATAAATGTTTTTCTTTTGAAGTCATTGATTAAATTCTCAGATGCCTTTTATATTCCCTTAAAGATTGGGAGTACATTAGGGTATCATCCATGAAGACTACGACAAAGTGACCCAGGAATTGCCGAAAGACATATGAAAACTGTAGGGGCATTCGTCAATCCAAACGGCATCACTACGAGCTCATAATATCCGTATCTCATCCAGAAAACCGTCTTGGAAACATCTTCAACTCTATCTTCCACCATCATCTATCTGCGTCTTGCTCCAGTTTATAAATAGCCAACTGGGCTTTCATTTCTGTGGGCAGCTCCTCACCTTGAAAATCTTTTCAGGTCGCGTGATCTATATTTCCAGGGATCCTTCAAATATGAATGGGTTATTTTTATTGAATTTACTAACCCAAAATTGGACATCATTTCTTTTATCTTGTCCTAACTGGAGCTGGGGGCTATTAGGATATGCTGGCCCTAGTTGTGGAACATTATGGTGCCTGTTTGGGAAGCCATTTTCCCAAACGGTGCACGTAAGCCGAGATAAAACCATCTCGAAATCTGTAAAAACCATCTTGAAATTCATAAAAACCATCTTAAAATCCGTAAAACCATCTCGAAATTCCCAAAATACCTCGAAATCTGCAAAATCCATTTTCCCAACGGAGTTCCCAAACGAGCACATGGTTCTTGATGGCGAAAGCTGCAGCTACTGCTACCTTTATGGTAGCTTCTCCATTTGCTATCCTTTCTCACTCTTTGCGAGCCTAGTTCTTTTAGTTGTTCCATCAATTCTTACTGTTCATTTAACCTTAGCATAATCTCATGTAATAAGGCTTTTAACTTGTCTAGACATACTTTAGAAATCAATAATGAGGAATTTTATAATCCTGATTCCCACACATCTCCACTACTCTTTAGTTGGAATGGTCATTATCAAAGCCAGCGGCCATTTACCGTTCTTTGCTGCACCTTCTACAAGCTAGTCAAGCTCAGGAAAATTAGCACCAACCCCTGACCTACGGCATGGAGCTGAAAGCCTCCGACCGGGCGAACCACCAGACCAAGCCAGATGAGAAAGAGAGAAGGAACGACAGGGAACGGTAAAGGGAAGAAAGGAGGATGAAGGGCATCTTTCTTAGCTTAGCAAGGCTGGGAGCTCTAACAAAAAGAGGGTTTGATCACCACTTCTCTGGTCCATTCTATTCGGCCAAATCACACCTTCATCCTCGAAGAGAAGTATAGTTCTGGAATTTCGCAGGTCTTTAATTCCTAGATACGCCCTATCAAATTCATGGTAACTGGATTCCTGTAAACTATCTCTTTTGGACGGACTTTAATGATCTAAACTTAGATCATTAAATGACCAAAATGCCCTCACATTTTCTCTTAATGACCAAAATGCCCTTACACTATCTAACTTTTCATAATTCCCATTTTGCCCTTGACTTTGTCTCCCTTTATCTTTTGTGTAATGACCTTCGCATACTTCCCAGTAGGTCACCCGTCCTGAGATTGCTCCAGGGCGAGCACGTTTAACTGCGGAGTTCTCATAAAATTTCTCCCGTTAAGCCAGGTCTGACTTTGGGTCATTCAGCCCATCAGCATCAATTTTTTCTGTACTTTCTATTTGTGGACTCTAACTTGACTTTTGACTACTGGTTTAACCATTTTTATTCAATGATCACATTGCCCTTTATCTTTATACTTAATGACATTTATGTCCCTGGCTTACCTTAGTAATTTCAAAGCCTTAGGACTAAATTGACCGGGTCTTTTTGGTCCATTGACATCTTTTCTTTCTGTACTTTTATTTCTCGGCCTTATCTTATCTCATAACTATCGATTTGGCCTCTATTTCAATTTACAGAAAAGGGTGGATATTACACTTTCGGGCACTGTTGTTCTCCATACTTCGAAACTGCCCATACCGGATATAGGGTAATAATTTTATTAAATACTTTATGACCCAATTAAACTTTTCTCAATTCGGATTTCCAGCGTTTGATTACTCCGGCTACCTCAAATAATTATTTCTCAGTCTTTTAGTCCTCTAAAAATCATTATTTACATAAATGCCATTGCATTCCTTTCTCTTTCTTACTTTCCACATATTTACGAAAATGCTGCTACCTTTCTTACTTCTCTTAATTACCAAAATGCCATCACTTTTTCTACTCTTTCTTAATTCCAACCTTACCCTTGGTTGACTTTGACATTTTTGGTCAACTTTGACTTTTTGGTTAACTTTGACCTTTAGGATGACTTTGACTTTTTGGTCAACTTTGACTTTTGACCAAATTGCCAAAATGTCCTTATTATTTGATGACATTTTATGCCCTAGGCCTTTTTAATCAAAATGACCATTTTACCCTTGTCATTTACGCTAAATGACCATTTTGCCCTTTAGTCATTTCTACTTAAAGTTCTCAAGACTACGGACTTAGTCAATTATGATCTTTCTTTCCTCTAGGCATTTTCCTTTATATTTTTCCTATCTATGGGTCTTAAATAATTTCATAATTTATCGGTTTGGCCTTTATTTCCTTTTACAAAATTTGGGACATTACATCTAATGTCAATATGTTTGGTTCGAGAGTGATGCACAGGGTTCTTTGCAAGGCTAATGGTGTTGGTGTTGTCACAGTAGATAGGAATTTCATTTAACATCATTCCTAAGTTCTGAAGCTATTGTTTCATCCATAGAACTTGAGCACAAAAACTTACAGTAGCAATGTATTTTGGTTCTATTAAGGATAAGGACACTGTTGATTGCTTCTTGTTGAACCAGGACACTAACGATCCTCCAAGAAATTCACATTAACCACTTGTGCTCTTTCTGTCAGTTTTATATTCAGCATGGTCTGAATCTGAATAAGCAATCAATTTCTCATTTGCTCCTTTTGGATACCAAAATCCATGGTCAATGGTTCCAGCAAGATATCTAAAAATCCTCTTCACATTTTCAGCATGTGATTCTTTTGGTGATGCTTGACACCTTTTACACATCCCAACACTAAATTGAATGTCAGGTCTACTTACTGTAAGATAAAGCAATGATCCAATCATTCCTCTGTATCTTTTGATGTCATAATCTTTCCCATTCACATCTGCATCAAGAAGAGCAGTTGAACTCATAGGAGTGTCAGCACTTTTGCATAGATCCATTCCAAACTTCTTTAGCAACTCCTTTAAATACTTGGTTTGGTTGACGAAGATGCCATTCTTTCTTGCTTGATTTGAAGTCTAAGAAAGAAATTTAATTCTGCCATCATAGACATCTCAAATTCTACCTGCATAATCTTAGCAAATTCTTGGAAGAGATCATTGTTAGTTGAACCAAAGATAATATCATCAACATAAATTTGCACAACCAATATATTAGACTTTGAGTGCTTATTGAACAAGGTTGTATCCACTTTTCCTCTTATAAAGCCTTTATTGATTAAGAAGTTGATTAACCTTTCATACCAAGCTCTAGGTGCTTGTTTTAAGCCACAAAGTACTTTCTTAAGTTTATAAACATGATTTGGTTTAGAAACATCTTCAAAACCAGGGGGTTGTTCAACATAAATTTCTTCCATAATAAAACCATTTAGAAAGGCACTTTTTACATCTATTTGAAATACTTTGAAATCCATTAAGCAAGCAAATGAAAGTAAGATACGTATGGCTTATAATCTAGCAACTGGAGCATATGTTTCATCATAATCAATTCCTTCTTCTTGGTTATAGCCTTTAGCTACTAACCTTGCTTTGTTCCTGACAATGATTCCAAATTCATCAAGTTTGTTTCTAAATACACATTTTAAACCAATGACCGGATGATCACTAGGTCTAGGTACTAAGTCACAAACTTGGTTTCTTTCAAATTGATTTAACTCTTCTTGCAAGCTATTATCTAATAATTGTCAGTCAAAACTTCTTCAACATTATTAGGCTCTAATTTTGAAATGTAAGCTCAAAAATTAAGCCTCATTTATAAATCTTTTCTTGGTTTGTACACCTTCAGTCACCTCTCCAATCACTTGATTGATGGGGTGATTGCGGATGTACTTCCAAGCTCTTGGTTAAGGAGATTGAAGAGGTTCATCTGATTGCTCATTTTCTACCAAATACGTGCAAATGTGATAGATTTGGTTTTCTCCCTTTGAACAACTCATAAGATGTATTTCCCAGTGATATTTTAATATATGCTCTGTTTGAGATCTAGCAAGCTATGCTGAGAGCATCTGTCCAAAACACCTGAGACACTTTTGTTAGTGTAGGATTTGACCAAGAGGGGGTGAATTGGTCACTTTCAAAGATTAAAAACACAATGTACAGAATTAAAATTCAACTCACCGAGAGAGCAGAGAGAAGTAGAAGATGAACACTAAATATTTATCCTTGTTCAGTCCTCTCTTGACCTACGTCCAACCATCAGAGTGCCTCTGAGATTTTCAATCCACCATCTGCAACAACTGTAGGCTCCACAGGCCTTTACAACAGGAACTACTCTCCCTTACACTTTTCACTAAAATAGAGTATCACACACTCTATTTTCTGACTTAAACTCAGACCAACAAGTCCAAGGTTCCAACCTTGAGTCACTCACAGATTTACAATAGATATTAGCTAGAAGAACTCTCTAAAGAGCAGATAGCAATTACTGAAGCACAGAAAGCATAAATGAATGATTTACAGTGAATGTAATAAATATCATAGAATATTCTCAGTATTAATCTCTTATCTTCAATATTTAATGCTTAAGCTTTTTATAGGTGAAGAGCAATGAAGTAGCTGTTAGAGTCCATTAATAGCCGTTACTTACTTCACCAACCAGTTTGCTTCGCCATTAATGGTGTAATTAATGTCACTTGAATTTTTGACGAGGAAGATGCTAGACATCGTTAAAAGCTTCACGTCTGAGATTTTATCTGCTCCTTATTCCTTATTTTATAAGTCAGGCTTTCTGCATTTATGAGAGCAGTTAGCATTTAAAATGTCATTACATAGATAAGGAAGGTTTGTGCAGAGCGTAGGTCAAGTGTGTCAAAGGTAAAGTTGTCAAATAAAGTAGTTCTCGAGCATGACCCTTCAATGCTCGAGTATTGCAATGTATATTTCAAAGAAAAGTTAAATGCTATGACTTAATGCTGGAGTATAAGATGGAAGTGTTTGAAAAGTCTCTGAATACTCGAGTGATAAAAATACAGTGCTTAAGCATTGACAATGCTTCTTAAGATTGCTCGAGCATTCTGTGCAAGTATTGAAAATAGTATGTTTTAAAAGCCTCAATGCTTGAGTGTTAATCATGGTGCTCGAACATTATAAATACTGGCATAGTATGATGGAGCATTTTCAAGAAGCATAAGTGAATAGAAAAAATTTTGAGCTTGATGCTCGAGCATTGAATGCTGGTGCTTGAGCATTGGTAATGCTTTCAGTCAATGCTTGCAGCATTTACTTTCAGTACTGTGAATTAGTGCTCGAGTAGTGGCTCTGCTGGAGGCCATTGCTGGAGTGTTGCTTGACAGCACGTAGTAAAACCTCTCAACACTCGAACATTGTGTTTCTAGTGCTCGAGCATTGGCTATGCTTTCAGCCAGTGCTTGAAATATTGACTGACAGCATTGGCAAAACTCTCAATACTCGAGCACTGTGTTCTAGTGGTCGAGCATTGGCTATGTTTCCAGCCAATGCTTGAAGTATTGACTTACAGCACGGCATGTGTGTCTCTTTCTAAGCCCGAAGCTCGAGTATTGAGTTCAAGTGCTCGAGTATTGGCAATGCTTGAATGTTTTACTTGAAGCACTGAGTAAAGTGTTGCTAAAACTTAAGTTCAAAACACAGTGCTTGAGCATTGTGTTCCAATGCTTGAGTACTATCAATACTTTTGCTAATTTGCTCGAGCATATTCAAAAAGCATTGAAGTATAACTTTGAAAAACTATATCAAACTTAGAAATTCAAGTTTCAAAAACATTTTCCAATTGCATAATTCTTCTTAACACAAAACATTATTTTGTTATCATCAAAACAATGTATCAACATTCTCCCCCTTTTTGATGATGACAAAACCATAAATCAGCAATTGTGCAAATTTCAAGAAATTAAATCAAGAGATTTAAAAACTCAACTTGACATAATATGGAATTCATAAACACAATGAATACCAAGTTCATACAACATCAAAAATACTGAAAAAACATAAACACAAAAGACCAACAAAGATCTGATCCTCTCCCCCTTTTTGTTATCAGCAAGAAGGGTCACTCGGAAGAGGAATCAGGAACATCAGGGGTACCTGAGGGTTCATATGGAGCCACAGAGGAAACTGGAGGTACAGGGATAGGTTGGAATTAAGAAAGAGTAGGAATAGTGATGGCATTTTGGTAATTATGAGAGAAGTAAGAAAGGTAGTGGTATTTTTGTAATTATGAAGAAAGTAAGAAAGAGAAAGGAATGCAATGACATTTTTGTAATTAAGGAATTTTGGAGGACTAGAAGACTAAGAAATAATTATTTGAGGTAGCAGGAGTCCTCAAACGCCGGAGACCCAAACTGAGAAAAGTTTAGTTGGGTCCAAAAGTATTTAATAAAATTATTATCTAGTATCCAGTGAGGGTAGTTTCTTAGTACGGAGAACAACAATACCTGAAAACCCAAAAAAAGGATTTTCTTAGAAAATTAATTACGGAAAATCTGGGAAGAATTTTGAGGAATGGAAAAGTGTTTTGGTTGTTTTGATGGTTCCATTGGCTTTAAAATGATGTTTTGTGTAGGGTAAAGGTAAGAAATGGATTTTAGAAGCTTAAGTGACGATAAAAACCAAGTCTTGAACTTGTAGGGCTCTTGCAAAGTTAAAGGGGGTTTATTGCGTTTTTGCAAGTTTTCTTGCACTTGATGGTTGTATATTTATATGGATTTTATGCCATTATCTTTAGGGATCTGAGACCTCCAAGAGCACACTTGGAAGTGATCCAAGAGAACTTTAAAGTTCAAGTAAAAAGGAAAGCTAAGCCAAAGGTAGCAAGACTACTAATCTCCACTTATGTTTTATGAAAATTGGTTGTGAATGGTGCTTAGATTTTATGATGATTGAAGTGGATGATTTGTGTATGAAATGTGACTTTTGTGCTATGGCCATATGCATTATAAATTGAAGTTTCATGTGTCACATATTGTATGATCATACACTTGTTTTAAAATTATAACATGCACATTCACAATGTTTTGATTAGTTAGTTTTGCTATTGTGATTCCCAAATGTCATTCCCCACTAACTAACCATGTAGGTAGGAGCTCAAGCAAGGGTAAGGAAAAGATTATTAATAAATGAAGATGATTCTCTTGCTTGAATGAATTTTTTATAAATATTATGAGTTGCTAAGCTCTACTTGAAAGTTGTTGTGTTTTGTAACCTCTAAACCTCTATGTGAAGGGGTAGTGAACATGTAACACCTCTTCTTTATCCCTCTTAGCTTCCATTATAATGATTTGGAACCAATTAATGGCCTCAAGTAACTCAAATTGTGAAAAGGAACTAAATGAAAATTTTCATTTTTTTGAGTTACTATTCACATCTTTTTGGGCCAACTTTGAAAATTCATAACTAATTCTAGAAAAATCAAAATTGAGTGGTTCCAACTTCTATTTGAAGCTTACAAATTCCTTTATGAGGGAAAAATACTAATTTGAACAGTAACTGGT
>JANTPZ010084159.1:0-10844 GCA_025593235.1 Vachellia pachyceras
TTTTATCGTGCAATCTGTAAAGTTGCCCTGTATAAATCTATCTGAGTAGCTGCCTGCTCATTCGGTGAACAGCAAATAAACTGGTAATGTATTTTTTTTAAGGAAAATCGAAATGATAACCCGCCTACTCATTCGGTGAAGACCAAATAAATCTTTATTTTACTCTTCACCGCCTGCTCACTCGGTGAAGAGCAATTTAGTTTTTAATGTACTTTTTTATCTGTAAAGTTGATGATGATTCAACACATGAACATATAACAGGTGTGAGGAAGGAGAAGCAAACGGGGAAGCATTTGACAAATGCCAACTCCAATGCCTCAACACCTCAACTTTTACACTCAAATATCAGTCGGAATTTTGTTTCGGGAGCATTAAAACTGCACATCAGCCGCTTGCATAATATCTTTTTGGGTTTACTTATGCAGTGCAACATGGTCATAAACCTAGCTGAGCTGATAGAGACTTATTAGTTCCCAATTTCAAAGTCTGCGGCCTATTGCTTTCCTGTTAATGAAACAACCAACATCCATTGAAAACTTTTTAGCAAGCAGCTTCCTTAACCATATAAGGTTATAGAAAACTGTACATGACTAAATGCATTGGTCCAGTTGAATAGCAAAGTCTGCAGTCTTTTATTCAATTTGGTTAGCACCCAACTCATTAGGTCAAGTTCAAAATAAACTTTTTCTGTATTAATATTTTCATGAAATTCAAAATGATCAATAATACACTTTATTTTTTATTATTATTTGTTTTATATTGATGATGATTCTATTTACGTACAGATGCCAAGTGTGAGGACGTTGAAGCAGAAGGGCAAAGCAGTTGACAAATGCAAACTTAAATACACCAACATGTCAATGTTTGCATGCAAATATCTTCATTTAGTCTTTGGTGCATAAATATGATTGACAATGAGAAGCTGGAGATTTGCATGAGTAGCAAAAAAAACTGCACATCGGCATCTTCCTGATAATATAAGCAGGAAATCGCTTGCTGCACATTCTCTTTTTCTTTTTTATTTATGCAGGGCAACATGGTCATATAACGTAGATGTAAAGGGTATTTCTGAAGCTCAACGTCTGCACCCAGTTGCTTTCGTGTTCATGAAACAAAGACAACATCCTTTCAGATTTTTCAGTAAGCAGCATCCTTAACCATGTAAGGTTTTATAAAACTGTGTGCATTAAAGAATGTGCATTTGTCCGGCTCAGTAACCAAATCTGCAAACCTTTTTTCAATCAGATTCCTTAAACAAGTCTCCCTTTACACGTTGTTCAATATCTTTAACCAAGTATGCCTTTGACCAACTGTGCCTCTCTCCTTTTAGGTTCTTTATCTGATATACTTGTCAATGTCAATTTGATGGAGTGTTAAGTTGAGATTGTTTTTAGTTTTTCAGACGCATCTTGTACTATGTTTCAGGAATCGGAGCCCTTAAACATTCAAGGTTTTCAAAATAGAGGGACCTGAAAAAAAGCATTTGTTTAATTACAATATCCAAGCCTCCAGCCTGTTTATGTGTTTCTGTATTCCTGAAATTCCTTTTGTTCTGTCATCGTTTTCAGATTATGCATCATTAAATCCTTCATGTTCACTTAAATTGTTGCTATTTACCCTCTGACTTGCTTTGCAGTAATCAAGGCTAACATGCTAGCATTATACCATTTCATTCCAACTATCTCCCAGATTTTCATTAGAGAAAGAAGAGTTTTTTTCACTTTTGGTTGCTGCTTATCTGTCAACATGTAAGGAGGTTGAAGCATGATTCCTTACATGAACAGATGCCAAGTATTAGGACAGAGAAGTATGAGGTTGAAGCATTTGAACTATATACTAACAACATAATTCACACCACTTGAAGTGTATTTCGCTAATTAGCCTCTGACTTGCTTTGCAGTAATCAAGACTAACAGGCTAGCATTATATCATTTGATTCCAACTATCTCTCAATTTTTCATCAGATTCCTTAACCAAGTCTGCCTTGAGCCGTTGTTCTATATCCTTAACCAAGTATGACTTTAACCAAGTGTGCCTCTCTCCTTTTAGGTGCTTTATCTGATATAGTTGTCAATGTCAATATGATAAAACCTGTTGTAGCGCCTAATTTTTGCTTTTCTGACGCATCTTCTACTATTTTATATGAATCAGCATCCTTCAACATACAAGGTTTTTGAAATATGGGAACCTGAAAAAAAATGCATTTGTTTACTTACATTATCCAAGCCTCCATCCTGTTTTTGTTTTTCTGTATTCATGTGCTTGCATTTTCTTTGTCATGGTGTTTAGATTACAGATCATTAAGTCCTTAATATTCACTTAAATTGTTGCTCATTTTTCTGTAACCCATTAAGGTACCTTCTACTATTTCTGATTCCAAGTTCAATGTCTATTTGAAATTAATCCCTCAGCCTTACAATCCATGTTTGGAGACCTTCAGCATTGACTCTGTTCAATTTGTCTTCATTGTGACATTCTGGAAAACAAAAAAGACATGTTACCCATATGCATACTACATCTCAGACCAAGAGTTATTAATGTTGATGGTTATTCATACAGCACTGTATATTGTATTATTAATTATTTAATGTTGATGGTGATTCATTACATGAACAGATGCCAAGTGTTAGAACACATAAGCATAAGGTTCACGCATTTGAACTATATACTAACAACATCATTCACACCACTTGAAGTGTATTTCGCTATTTACCCTCTGACTTGCTTTGCAGTAATCAAGGCTAACATGCTAGCATTATACCATTTGAATCCAACTATCTCTCAATTTTTCATTAGAGAAAGAAGAGTTTTTTTCACTTTTGGTTGCTGCTTATCTGTCAACATGTAAGGAGGTTGAAGCATGATTCCTTACATGAACAGATGCCAAGTATTAGGACAGAGAAGTTTGAGGTTAAAGCATTTGAACTATATACTAACAACATAATTCAGAGAATGAAATTAGTACATTATATCATGCCTCCAGGTTGCTTCAACAATTTATTGTCGATGGATACACAATGATTGAAGCACAAAGATTAATTTGGATACGAACCCACCAAAAAGAGCTTAGGGCTGATTTATACCAAGGTCTATTTGAAGCTGTTCTTAGAGGTGAAACAGATGCTACGTCTACTGGAAAAAGGATCATCTTACCATCTACATTCATAAGCGGTGCTAGATATATGCTTCAAAATTACCAAGATGCTATGGCAATTTGTCGTTGGGCTGGCTATCCAGATATCTTCATTACTTTCACATGTAATCCAACATGGCCTGAAATAACGAGATATTGTAAACGCCATTCAGTAAATGCATCAGATCGACCAAACGTTCTTTCTAGGATATTTAAGCTAAAATTGCAATCATTGATGAAGTTGCTAAAAGAGAAGAAGATATTTGGAACAATTTGTGCAGGTTTCATTTAAACTTTTCACATGTACATTCCCAATTTTATTTTTTAAAATATTTTAGTATAATCTTATCATATCATTTTGCAATTACCTTGTGTAGTTATGTTCACTTTTAATATGCATATGTTTATACTATAGAATTCCAGAAGCAAGGCTTACCCCATGCTCATATACTTCTATTCCTTCAAAAACAAGATAAGATTCTGACATCTGATGACATAGATAATGTGGTCACAACAGAAATCCCAGACAAGGAAACATCTCCTTTACTATATGACTTAGTAAAAAAATTCATGATCCATGGTCCATGTGGTAGAAGTAATCCAAAATCGCCATGCATGAAAGACAACAAGTGTAGCAAGCATTTCCCTAAGAAATTCACTCCGAATACAACTGTGGATGATGATGGTTATCCTACATATCGGAGAAGAGACGATGGTCACATAATTGAAGTCAAAGGTGTACAATTGGACAACCGTTTTGTCGTCCCTTACAATCCTTTGCTACTTGGGATATTTCAAGCTCATATTAATGTTGAAAAATGCAATCAATCTACTGCCATAAAGTACTTATTCAAGTACATTAGTAAGGGAAATGATAGAGTTGTTGCTGGTATATTTGACAAGAATGGGAAAGGAAACGATTAGACAACAGTTGATGAGATGCAACAATACTATAACTTCAGGTACATATCTTCATGTGAAGCTGCATGGCGAATTTTAGGATTTGAAATTCATCACAAATTTCCATCTGTTGAAAGATTGAGCTTCCACCTCCCAAATCAACAGTATGTAATTTACCAGAAAACTGATAATGTTTCAAAAGTATTAGAGAACCCTAGAGTATGTGAATCACAATTCTTGTCTTGGATGGAACTCAATGGTAAAGATAATTTTGCTGCTGGTCTTACATATATAGAGTTCCCACAACATTATGTGTACCAAAGGAATCAGAGAAAATGGAAGAGAAGACAGAAAGGCTTTGCTGTAGGAAGGATTTCTAATGCATCCCCAAGCTCTGGAGAATTATACTACTTGCGTGTTTTACTAACGGTTGATGAGATCAAGACTGTTGCAGGCGTCGTATATGACAATTTTAAAGCGGCATGCGCTGCCTTAGGTTTGTTGGATGATGATAAAGAGTATATCAATGCAATACAAGAAGCATCTACTTGGGCAGGTGGCACTTCATTAAGGAAACTTTTTGTAACAATGCTTCTAAGTAATTACTTACAACATCCTGAACAGGTCTGGAAGCAATGTTCAAAAATCATATCTGAGGATTTATTACATACCACATGATCATCCTAATTATGATTGTGAGTCAATTTTGAATTACTGTTTTGCAATAAATGATGTTTTCAATTATTTAAAGAGCATATTTCATTTCCAATCCCTAATAGAATGATTGTTTGTTTGCAGCTTTTTCTATATCAGATTATGAAAAAGAACAAGTTGCCTTAACAGAGATTGATCTTCTGCTTCGGAACAATGGTAAGAGCCTTCATGAGTACCCAAGCCTACCAAGTTGTTCAGAAACATCGTACATGGATGTTACCACTAATCTCATAGCTCAAGAATTAAATTATGATAGGATTGCTCTTCAAAATGAAGTCATTGCACTTAGCAATTCTCTTACTGATGAGCAGAAATTGATCTTTGATGAAGTTATACATTCGTTACATTCATCATTAGGAGGCTTCTTCTTTGTACATGGTTTTGGTGGCACTGGTAAAACATTCTTATGGAATGCACTGACATCTACCTTGTGTGCAAAAGGAGAGATTGTGTTGACAGTTGCATCTAGTGGCATTGCAGTAACTTTACTTCCTTCAGGAAGGACTGCTCATTCACGCTTCGCAATCCCAATACACATTACTGAGTATTCAATGTGCTCAATTAGACAAAATTCAGATCTCGCAAACTTAATTATCAACACAAAATTGATTATATGGGATGAAGCTCCAATGGTTCAACGGTATTGCATTGAAGCTTTTGATCGTTCTCTGAGGGATATCATGCATTCTGATGTATTATTTGGTGGGAAATACATAGTTATGGGTGGTGACTTCCATCAAATACTTCCAGTCATACCAAAAGGTACAAGGGCTACAATTGTTAATGCGTGTATTTCATCTTCAAGCTTATGGGATCATTGTAGAATCTTTAATTTGACAAAGAATATGAGGTTAACTACTGGATCTTTAGATGTGTCAAACAATCAGTTGGAATGGTTTAGTAAATGGCTCCTAGATGTGGGTGATGGGAACATAGACCAAGCAGTGGATGGTGTGTATCATATCCAAATACCAGATCAATTCTTGATATTAGAATCAAAAAGTCCTATGGAGGCCATAGTGCAATCTACTTATAATGATCTGGTACAAAACCTTTCCAATAATGAGTATTTTAATGATAGAGCAATACTGGCACCAACCATCGATGCAGTAGCTAAAATAAATGACTATATGTGTTCTTTATTGCCTGGTAATGCTTATGAATATCTTAGTTGTGACTCTGTTTGTAAATCTTCAGATGACATTGATAGCTTTGACAATTTGTACACAATAGAGTTCTTGAACACTATTAACAGCTCTGGTTTGCCACCCCACAAGTTGACATTGAAAATAGGATCTCCTATTATGCTCTTGAGGAATATAGATCAAGCATCAGGCTTATGTAATGGTACTCGCCTACGTATATCTAAACATGGCAAGAATGTTATTGAAGCAATTACATTGAATGGTTCAAAAGCAAATCAAAAGGTGTTAATTCATAGGATGGTTATGAACCCTTCAGAAAGTAGATGGCCATTTCAAATGCGAAGGAGACAATTTCTAGTAAACCTCAGTTTTGTAAGGACGATAAACAAAAGTCAAGGGCAATCTCTTCGTCATGTCGGCGTATATCTTCCTAAGGCAGTATTTACCCATGGGCAATTATATGTTGCATTGTCCAGGGTGAGAAGCATTGATGGCTTGAGAATATATATCCCTACTAATGAGAATGATGCAGGAAAAATGACCATAAATGTTGTTTACAAGGAAGTTTTTAGAAACCTCTCCCATTAATTGTTCATGCTTACAATGATATTAACAATACTTCCTACTTGTGGATGTCCTTCCCTGTGTAGACCACTAATGCTTGTCTTTTTGGATTCGTGATAGTTTATTGCTGTCATTCATCCCATTTTGGTTTCATTATTTGTATTCATATTCTGTTTATATGTTCAAACAATCTATCGCATTTACTTTGGATGAATTTAAACAGTAAGCACGCATTGAATTCCAATTGTATTCAGTAGCGATTGCATGAATGACATCATGATTTGTTGCATTGAAGCTATCTATATTGCCATTTACAAACCACAATGACATTGGTAGACATTTAATATAATGAAGTGGTAGTAGTTAGGTGAATATCATGATAAAATGCCTTCAACATCAAGGGAAGACATTCAAGTGTCCGATTGAGAATTGCAACGATGACTTTGCTTTCCAAGGAAATATGACAAAACATGTCAGAGAATTTGATAATCAGAACTCCACCTCTACCGCTGCTACTGAAAATCTAAAACAACATGTTTACCTAGAAATTGGCTGTGGAAAGGTTTTCAAATATGCATCAAAGCTGAAAAGCATGAAGATTCTCATGGTACGATTCTTTCCCTTTTAAATATTGCAATTTCTGAATTTCCTTAGATGTCTGTCAAGTGGTCTTGATGTGTAGATTAAGGGTGACTCGTGCTTTTTAAAAAATTTTAAAGATTGCCTTTATTCTGCAGTGAAGACAGAGTAATTAGAGGTAGTCTGCTTATATCCTGATTGTATGAAGCATTTCTCCAATGAGCATTGCCTTCAAGGACATATCAAATTGTGCCACCAATATGTAACCTGTGAGACCTGTGGGAAAAAGCAGCTGAAGAAGAATATTAACCGACACCTCTGAACACATGAATCTGATAATTTATCAGAGGCATTTACATGTGAATATGAAGATTGTGATTGCACATTCTCAAGTGTAACACATTCATACTCTTCAATCGCTTAACGTACAATTAAACTGAAGAGTGTATCTCAGTCAGATTATTTTTTTATAATAATAATTAGTCCATTTTTTTAGTAACTGAACCTTATAATTAACTTGGATTATGCATGGACAGAAATATAATATTCAGAAGCATGTGAAGGCTGTGCACTTCGAAGAGAAACCTTTTGCATGTGGCTTTCCCGGTTATGGCATGAGGTTTTCTTACAAACATGTGAGAGATAACCATGAACAAACTGGATCTCATGTCTATAGCCCGGTAAGTTTGTTCACCCATTCCTTCAACTCATTTAAAGAATTTTGGATTATCCCAAGCGTATTTTGCCCGAGTTTCCCTATTGAAAATTCATGGATGCCTTCGTAATAGGGGGATTTCATAGAAGCTGATGAGCAGTTTAGATCAAGGCCTATAGGAGGTCGAAAGAGAACATGCCCCACTTTTGAAATGCTGGTAAGGAAGAGAATTACTCCACCCATTCAATTGGCTCCCTGGTTACATATTTAAGAGGATAATTCTAAAATGTCTTTATTTTGAATTTCCTTCCTTAAGTTTGGTAGTGTGATCAATGTCATGATAATATGCTTCTCGCGTATCGCGCGGGGGAGTATTTGCTAGTTTACTAAAAAAGCCTTAGTCGAAGCCACGATTGATCAGATGGGCTTTGCTCCTCCAAGAGTTCGATGTGGAAATTAAGGACAGACCGGGATCGGTGAATCAAGTAGCGGATCACCTAAGCCGATTACCAGATGATACCAGGGGAGTAGATCCTTCTGACTTGTGATTCATTTCCTGATTCACTCCTATGTGCCTTAATTGTTAGGGAGTCGTGGTATGCCAATATTGCCAATTATCTAGTCACAGGTTTACCCCACCTTTTATGACTTCTCCTCAGGCGATCAAGCTCAAAAGTGAGTCTAGGCATTATATATGGGATGCACCTCACTTGTGGAAGATGTGCAGCGATCAAATAATAAGAAAGTACATGTCAGATGAGGAGTTTGAGCCTATCATTTCAGCTTGCCATTCTATGGTTTGCAGAGGGCATTTTAGCGCACGGAGGACAGCTAGAAAGGTCTTAGATTTAGGATTTTACTGGCCCTCTTTATTTAAGGACTCATATTTGTTTTGTCGCGCTTGCAATAGATGTCAACGCTTTGGGGGATTAGGTAAATGAAATGAAATGCCTCAACACCCCTTGCTATTCTATGAAATTTTTTATGTTTGGGGGATTGATTTTATGGGACCATTTCCGCCATCCTTTGGATTTGTGTATATACTCTTGGCCGTAGATTATGTGTCCAAATGGATTGAGGCGATTCCTAGTAGAAAAGATGATGCCAAAACTGTGTTGAAATTTGTCAAGTCAAACATTTTCTGTAGGTCAGGAATTCCCAAAGCAATAGTTAGTGATAGGGGAACCCACTTTTGTAATAGAATTATGAACAAACTATTTGCGAAGTTTGGTGTCAACCATAAAATCTCCACTGCCTACCACCCGCAAACCAATGGTCAAGCCGAAGTATCAAATAGAGAGGTGAAGCGCATCCTAGAGAAAATGGTAAACCATCCAAAAAGGACTAGAGCCTCCGTTTGGAAGAAGCATTGTGGGCTTATAGAACGTCCTACAAAGCCCTGATTGGGATGTCACCATATCGGCTGGTATTCGGTAAACCATGCCATCTTCCAGTGGAGTTAGAGCATAAGGCATATTGAGCGGTTAAGTAGTGTAACATGGATATGGAAGCTCTTGGAAGGGAAAGGAAGCTGCAGATGCAGGAAATGGAAGAATTACACTTGGAAACGTATGAAAATGCTCGGATGTATAAGGAAAAGACTAAGTTGGTTCATGACAAGGGCATTTTAAGAAAGACCTTCAAGGAGGACGATAGAGTGCTACTGTTCAAGGCCCGTTTTAGCTTTAAACCTAGAAAATTCAATAATCATTGGGATGGACCTTTCCTAGTAATAAAGGCGCACAATTTTGGAATGGTAGAGCTCAAGGATGAAGAAACCAGAGCTACCATGAAGGTTAATGGTCATCTGCTGAAGCACTACCACGAAAACTTCAAGTCGCCTTAGCTATCAGGTTGCTTGCTCTATTACTGTGATTTTATACTTATGATAATTCAAATTGATAAATTGATGCATGATTAAGTGTGGAAGAGGAGCTGTCCAGTAAAAGGTAGAGTAGTTAGATTTTAAAGTTAATAAATTTAATAAACTTCCCTCATTACGGTCTCTAGCCTTCTTCAGATCAAGAAGAACATGAAAGAACTATTTTGTTATGAACTTTGTCGCTTCAGCTGTATATGTATATATAGATGATTTTCTTTTGCTATTTCTTGAATTTTGTTGCATGAGCGCGTGAATGTTTGATACTGCTTGCGAATACCACGCGTTTTGATTGTTAAATCTTTCCTTCCAATCATTGAGGATAATGTTTGATTTAAGTGTAGGGGGAGGTTTATGATTTAGAGTATTCCCAAGCAATATTCTGATTTTTAACTTGCAACTGAAATTTTTGAAGGATAATGTTGGGCTATTTTTGTCT
Source organism: Vachellia pachyceras (assembly GCA_025593235.1). NCBI lineage: Eukaryota > Viridiplantae > Streptophyta > Magnoliopsida > Fabales > Fabaceae > Vachellia > Vachellia pachyceras. The sequence continues at coordinate 10,009 of JANTPZ010084159.1, forward strand.
TAAAACTTGGGAAATTTTCAAGTTTCTTTTAAATTTTTCGAAAAAAATATTGAATTTTTAGAGGAATTGAGTTGCAATTTTACTTTCTGACCATTTTAGCCACGACCAACTCTGTTGTTTGCCGCAATGAAAGTCTTTAAATAAAGCAGTTCAGCCTCTCGGGTGAGTTTCGCCATGACCATCTTATGGTTGCGCCACGGCAAAAATCACTTGCACACAGAACAACCTCTTTGGTGTGGTTCTTCGCAACCAACTTCGTGGTTAGCCGCGGCGAAACCTTAGTGCATGTAAAAAAAATTTAATTAGGTTTTGGATTTTTTAGAATAAAAAGTTCCTCTCACCTTTAATGTCTTTAACATTCCTGAGCAATGCTTATGAAACTGTGATTTTCATAGCCAATGCATTGGGAGGTTGATGCATGAGTCTAAGGACCAAAGTTTTGGTTAATCGCGTTTTTCGAGTTATTAGTAATTGATAAGTGTAGACCAGTTTTAAATTGACCCTTTGAGTTTTTGGTTCTTAAGACTGTTTAATTGAGACATTAACCTTGTCGTGAGGATAATTGGGCCTAATTTCATTTGATTAGAGTGGGTCTATCTTGATTCGTAATCTCTCTAGAACTTGTCTTAATTCTTAATCAAAGCTTTATGATCAAGTATTTTGTGAAAAGGATAGAGGCCTTCATTTCAAAACATTTCGTTTAGCCCAAACACAAACCCTTCATTATTTCATCATTTACTACCCTTTTGTGCCTTTCACTCTTGAAAACCAGCATTTGGGAGATTATCCTTATATATGCAAGCATATGTTGAAGAAATTGTATATATAAAAAAAGA
>JANTPZ010084163.1:0-25992 GCA_025593235.1 Vachellia pachyceras
CCACAGTTAATGCAACAGGAACATTTTGCACATACCATGATAAAAGCATTTGAAGCTGCAGTTAGATTTATGCCCACTCCACCAGCTTTGAGGGACATCAACAACACCTGACAAGTAGTCAAGTTTCAATAGATATAAGCAGCCATTCCATCTATTAGGTCACACAGACCATAAAACACACACACACAGAAAGGGGGAACGAATCAACAACCAGGATATTGCTGTCCTCTGAGAATTGTCTCAGTACTTTTTCACGCTGCTGCTGATTCAAAGTCCCATCAAGACGAACAAATGAAATGTTATTCCTGGACAGAAATGAAATTTCCACCTCGTTGGAAACATTCTGTGAAGCATTGACACATCAAAGAATGAGCTGTGTTTATGTCTGCTGCATGTTAGATACCCTTTTTTCATCCTTTTGCTTTCTTTTGTTAGATACTCCTATGACCGAGATGGTACTTAAAATCACGTATGAACACTTGATATCTTTTCATGAATATAAATACTTCAAGGTCATCAAAAAGTATATAAATCCCAATCCAGTCATTTGGGAATGTCGGGCAGAAAAGGATTAAAAAACCATAATGGCATAAAACACTATAGCGTGTTGAGAAAAGGAAAAATCGAAACATTCCTTAAGACCTGAAATAGACCACAGTAATCCACGAAGCTGGCATCAACTTAAATGATAATTACTACAGCACAAATCATTAGATGAACATGTCCTGACTCGTAGAATAGCTTTTGAAGAGAGCATATTAAGTCAGATTATTTGGCACCAAAAGCATATTTCTTTTAGCATGATCCAGTAAGCAAAGAGTATTACCTAGTAAAGGGAATCTGCAAGAGGTCTAGAAAAGCAGTCCACTGGCTGAAAACAATGCTCTTAGAGCTTGATGAGCGAAGATTTTCAAGTTCATGCAAAAGGGCAGTTACCTTGCATGACTCCACCCAGCTGTTCTCAATATCAATCTGAAACCGACTTTCCCTGGGGGCGGTTAAAAGGTCCTGCCTGCTTATCGTTTTCCTGTGGCATAAATGATACGTCTTGAGTTTGCAATTTACCCAATATCCATTTGAAATTATTGTAAATGGCACAAACGTTAAAACTTCCTGTATCAAAGTTTAAACAATAGAGATCAATCTCATGAAAGTTTGAATTGACAAGAGCATTATACCTACAAACAGGGCATAAACCAGAATTAGAATTCCTCCAACTAGCCAAGAGGCATTCCCGGCATAAGCGGTGAGCACAAGGGGTCAATACTGCATCTTCAAATGCTTCAAGACATATTGGACACTCTCCCTGTTCCCCCTTGCGTAGCTCTTCCACAACTTCTTGAATATAAGCCCGTGAAGGTGCATCTTTTGCTTCCCCTTCTGAAGTATTATGGCTTCCTTTGAGGAAGCGTTTGGCTAGCTTGTTTAGATCGGAATATTCTTGAGTATCGCCTCGGCTAGATTAATCAGAAATGGCCATAAAAATAAGTGAAAGTTAAAAAAGAGAAGCTTGTTTGATATTAAACAAACACAATCATGTTCACCCACAATATTAAGACACCTCATTAGACACATATTGAACAGATCTCAAGATTTAATAACCAACGTCCTTTCAGAAGTATAGAAGAGAAACATATTCAACAGAGAAGATCCCTGAAAGCATGCACATAATAATCCTTATTTTAATTATACTAGCAGCAGAAGCCTATTACAACCATCTGCTAATATCCAAATCCGAAGCGATTAATCTCATTCAATCTCAACTTAAGTATTACAAGAAGATATAGGGTGGATAAGCTACCTCATATCAAACATCTGAATTTAAGCTATTCAGCCCATGGGCTTGGCCTAATGCATGCCATATACACTAAAACCATCAGGTGCATAAATAGAAAGTTGGGACAATACCTCAATACGAGAAATGGATGGTCACAGCATTGCCGAAGACGCAAGAGCAGCTCCAATATGGAAGCATAATTATGAAGAACACGCCCTTGCTCAACAAACTGATCAAACTTGACCTACATCATGCAGGATGCAAGTCATTTTTCACATAACAACAAACCTTATACTGTTGATTGTGGTCGTCTATATGGACCATATGCCATTGTGCTCTAATCACAACCAACTCTTTCAATATATTATTCACCAGTAAATCTCAATTGCTGACTTTCTAGAGCGTGCCAAAAAAAAAAGGTAAAAATAGTAATTACACAGTTGATGATAATAAGTACCTTAGGCACTATTCATACCTTAGACCTTTTGAATAGTGCCTCGTAAATGTCCTTTTCAGCTTCAGTGAGTTCACAGTAAATTATCCGCATGTCAGCTGGAGGAAGAACAATAATAGGCCTGCAAAAAATAGCATGTTATAGGATGCAGATGCAATTACAGCATTAACGGCTTGATCAGCATACTGACTTGCCATCTCGATCCATGCTGTGTTTAGTTCTCCTCAACATGATTGGCTTCAAGATAGATTGAACCAACTTCAGCCCTCTCTCATCACCGTCCTCAAATGGTTTCTGAACGAGTTTGTTCCACCTGAATAATATAAAATAAATCCTCCTAGTCCAGCATTCTAACTAGATACCAACTTAAAATAACAATCAAAAGGGAAACCAACTTAAACTTGCAAGAGATTATTTCCCAACCAACAAGTGCTTCAAATTAGAATTAGCAGTGGTCACTTAGGCAGAGTGATGAAAAACCAAGACAGACTGTTTGATTTCAGATGTAGGTACTTCAGCTACTTCAAGGAAAATTTATCAAGGACGCATAATACCTGTAAGAATTTATTTAATCAAGCTTCAATTTTTGTGTTCATCCTAGATGCCAGTGGCCATGATTAACCAAGTTCAAATGGAAAAGTTCAAACAGAGTCAGATTATAGATTACTTGTCTTACTCTTAAGTAGACAAGTGTTCCCAAAGTCTAATTAAGCCTGAGAAATTGATGCATAAGTATTAAGTCTTGGCCACCATTGTTTTAAACCTGAAAAGGAAACCTCTGAAAACTACTTCAGAGCATTTTCCCAAGAAAGTATAATACTTTATATGCCTATACATAGGAAATCAATATATCAGCTAAATCTTATCTAAATCCAAATCCCATCTAAAAAAGCTTAACACAAATTTATTGACAAAATGGGGAAGAACAGTGGGGAATTCTAAGTATAGATAAAATGCATATGTATAACATTAAGGCAATTTACCAGGCCCAATGACCCCAAGGCTCTATTCTCAGAAACCGAAGAAGACTGTAAATATCCTCAAGGTTGTTCTGTGATAGAAAAATAACATGTTAGGAAGTAAAGAGACTACAGCTGCGATCAAAACCAATCCAATAATTAGGCCAGCTGATATTTGAGACAGAAGCAAGTATATGACTCCAAGGAAGAGTGTTGAAGTACATAAAACATAAATGTTGTTATCAACATATGAACATCATGACAATGCAAAGCCGTCCGCATAGAAAATTAAGACAACACGCGAACATTTAAAAACATGCAAGTATGCATGCAACCCAGATAGAAAGAAAAGTAATTGCAATTCCAAGCATGTAGGTACAGACTTTTTTGAAATGTTCTTATAAAAAGATTTTTATAAGAATTATAACATAATTTAATTATTCAAAAAAAGAGGAGGACAGCCATAATGCAATCAGATCAGCAGGATTGTTCAAAATTTGATTCAAATTTCAAGATCAATAAACTTATCTTTAGCACTAACCAAACACTTTTAGTATATTACATCTCTGGATTACATGGCAGTCTAGGAATTTCGCTTCCTTCCACAATGACAACATAGACTGCTGCATTATCCCCATTAGAGTCTCAGTAAATCAACTCAGTGGAGATCATCCACCAAATTGGATTTTGAATAAGGACTAGTTATGCATATATAAAATTTTACAGTGCCAACACAAATATATGCTAATACAGCTACAGAATATGCAGAGCTCTTATCATTCCTTGTGATATAAAACAATTGAATAACTAATAAAAAGATTAGATGAAAGGTCAAACTTACAAAATCAGAGTAAGATTGTTCATTATTGGGAAACCAATTAGTAAGTTCAGCAGATACCTCAAAAAACTCTGGCACCATGCACTGGGCCATAATTATAATATCTCACCTGGATGGGAGTCCCAGTAAGACACCAACGTCTGTCAGCAACTAAAGCTGAAGCAGCTATTGATATTTGGCTTTTGGAAGATTTTATAGTATGTGCCTCATCTAGAACCACCCTAAACCATCGAACTGAGAACAGTCCACCATTATCCTCGGCATTCTACAGATAAGATAAATATAAATATGCATTGGCTAAAACTTTAAAGACAAAGCAAAAAAGAGGCTGACAACTTTGAGAATAAACATGTTTTCATCTACCTCACTGGAAAATTCAGAGGCTACAATTCCATATGTGGTAATTACAACATCACTCTGAGCCAGAGTTCTTGCATCTTTGGGTCTACTCTGTCCATAATGAACGTACAAAGACAGAGATCCAGATTGCACATGAGTTTCAATCTCTGCCTGAAGACATTATTAAATCCTCAGAATGGTAATGAAAGCATATAATTAAACATGCTAAAGCCAGCTATTGCAAATAACCAATATTAAACTAAGAGGTTGCAGTGACCCACTAAGCTGCATAATAAGTCAGTTAAAAAACTAAAAATTGACAATTTAATTACAGATTACCTTCCACTGTCCTAGAAGTGTCATGGGACATATTATCAGACTGCCACCATTTGTTAGAGTATTCTTTTGCTTCCTCCGTTTATCAAAACCAGAAAATTTGCTTGCTTTCTTAGGCACATTTGAAGAGTTTCGCAGGGTGTCATTAACTTCACTCTCAGAAAAGTGCTGATCCATGAGTTGACTACTTGATGAACAACTGGTGCCTGAATGGGCAAGGAGGAGGGCTATGGTCATGATAGTCTTTCCAAGCCCCATAGCATCTGCCAAAATCTTTGAAATTACCAAAAAAAAAAATCAATATGTTGCAAAAGTTAGGCAAATATGTGAAAGTCACAGAATAGTCCAGGGAATGTGAATATACTGAAGTTTTCCATTTTAAAGAGAGAAGGTTTTATGTTTTATAAAAAATAATAAAAATGAAATGATACTGAAAAAAAAAAGTAAACTTTAGAGAAATTATTGTGTTTCAACTTCAGAGGATCCGTTCTCCATAATTAACTATTCAACAAACATACTCCTCCTCTAGCCATCTGAAGTGTGCTTGGAAATTCTATTGTAGCTTCACCAGAAAAAACATTCAAATAAATAACCAGCTCCCTCCTACAAAGTATGATCACGAAAAATCCATCAATGAGTTATACAAACACACGCCCACATGAACACACAAATATGACCATAAGCATACCCGTCTGCCAGGTGATATGCCTCCCAACACGGATGAAGGGTTGTTGCTGCCTCATCCATAGGTCGTCCCCTCTCCAGCTGGGTCATCCAATGAAGAGCTTGCTTTTGATAGGGCCGCAATTCACACTGAAGACTACCAGGGGGATCCATTTCCTGGACAATACACTCAGGTGACTACACGCTCTAATTTCCTATAAATATAATGAAGGAAAAACAGTGGATAATGCTCTTAGAATGGAGCACCTCTAGCTCTAAGCAAGATCCAACACCAACAATCGTGTCAAGATCAGTTTCAGATATTGAATCCTCATTGTCCTCCTCATTATCATTTACAGAAGGACTCTTTGATTTGATTTGCAGTAATGTCACCTGAAGAGAAGACTTCTCCTGTAAATGAAAAGTAATATGATAAAAAGTTGGCAGGCAAGGCCATAAGACAGATAGATATAAATAAGTTTTCACCTTTTCATTAAGAGGGCGCTTCTTTGAGTACAGGTCACCAGGAGTGAACTCTGCCTAAAAATCAAGTAATAGTGTAAGTTAAGATTCAGTACAACTTTATTTGTGCTCATATATTACTTTTTATGATACTCATTCCTTATATACATGAATCGTATTCATGCTAAAGATCCTTGTAAAAGATTCAGACAACACACGATCAGCGATCACCTTTTTGAAAGGGTTCAAGCCTAGCAACCTAAACAAGTTTGGAAGAGGATGAAACACTGATTCATCAGTGGAATTGGTGGCGTCCTTAAGAGAAACCTGGTGATGTTTACGAAACATTGAACTATTGATGAATACTCTGAAACCAAAAACAAGATATAGTAATTATTTACAGTTATATACAGTAACTGCATACCAACAACAGGGTTCCCCCCCCCGGGATTATTGGACATACCTCACTGACAAAAGAATGGTGTCCATGATGCTCAAATTATTAGGAGCATATTTACAATGCCCATCAATCTTTACTTTCATATCACGTACAAGTGGCAAGAGACACTTAGCCCATTCATTCGGTATTCTACCAATCTGCCAAAACACAGACAATTCAGAAACTGTATTTACGATGATAAAAACCCATCTATTTCATCGTCCTGTGCATCACCTCTCCCGTTTCTTTGGTATAGAATCGCACTATCTCCGAACAAGTCGCTGCTGCCTGCCGTCCTCGTCCAAAACCCTTGCCTGGGGACGGCGTAGCTGACCCTGTCTTCAGCGGAAATTTGAACAATACTTGATCACCAGGATTTATACTTCTCCCTTTACTGGTCGAAAGCCCCGCCATTTCCCCACAACCCACGAACCACCAATTACTTGCAGCTGAACTAGAATGCCCTCCCACGTCCTCGGCGGTACAATCAGCTGAGTTAGAAACAGGGTCGGCAGCATTTGCTTCCGACCCCAGCGAGCGGTTATTGTCCTCTGCAGCAGTTGGTTTGGACTTCGCCGTGACACTTCCACCTCCAGTTCCAGCATCGGAGCTTGAACTTCGATGCGAAGCTAGTGAATTGCTCTGAGAACCCACACTTAACCTCTCTTTCAATTTGAACTTGGGGGTATCGAAGATAATGTTAATGGCGGCAGTGACGTCATTGTTGGCCAAGTGCAGAGATCTGATGATATCCATGTCAGTATATCCGTCGCCAATGATGGATCGAACAGTAGATAGCTGTTGATCTGCGGCCTTATTATTCCTCATGTTGCAGAGCCCTAACCCTAACCTAGATAGCGATTAAGAGGTGTCAGCAGCCAATAATCAAAGTTAAGTATGAGAAAGCAAGGAGTGTTGATGCTCGCGGAAAACAGATTTTGAATGGATTGGCGAAGCTTTCAAATTGGTGAATGCATCGATGAGATTCGCAGCTAATTCAGTATATGGCGGGAGTTTCTGTGGGACGCGTTCATTTCATGCCGTCCTGCTTCCCGCCATCTCCAGATAATCGCTGAAACGCCGCGTTTTGTCTATCCAACAGGATCGTTCTACTGTGGGGTTTATTTTGTTTTTTATTGTTCTGATAAGCCAGCAAAAAAATTTATGGCCTTAGGTGAGCACTTTGATTCTTCCTTTCTGTTTGGTTAGTGAGGTAACCTACTTTTCGAACATATTTTATAATGTACGGAGTAAATATATAAGATATTTTATTTCAATTTATATATCTATTCTTTCAACCAATCATAAACAAACCCTTTACTGTTAATGGCCAGATGATTCCAGATTTGTGAGGCCAGCTACAGTGCCCATTGTTGTCGCCACGTGTGCTGAATGAATCGTTCACCGTTATTACGGGAGCTTTGACAATTTCTTAGTGCTTGTTTGGCAACATCGTTGCCAAAACGGTGCACGTAAAACGAGATAAAATTATCTTGAAATCTGTAAAAATCATCTCGAAATCCATAAAAACCATCTTGAAATCCGTAAAACCATCTCGAAATCCACAAAATGCCTCAGAATCTGTAAAATCCATTCTCCCAACGGAGTTCCCAAATACACACTTAATCTATTTGACTGAGGACCCGTTTGATTAACGGAAGAAAATTTCAATAATTTACTTGAGGTAAATATATTATATGAGTTTTAGTTTAATTTCTAACGTGATTTACTGTTTACAGGGCAAATATGTGAGATGAGTTTTATCTTTACTTACATGATACTTTCATGATGTCATCCCAAGCAAGCACTTATTCATCTCGATTTTAAAGATAAATGATCAATCCGTACATGTTAAATATGACATGGTTATGGTAAAATATCTTAAATATAATTCACTTTGGTAAAAAAATAATAGAACCAATGTGTTTAAATCCATTATTTTTTATGTTAAAATTGAATTAGTTGTAGGAAAAACACCATTAGACAAACTAGAAATACCTAGGAAGATGATTGCAAATAGATACTCTGATCATGATATGCTAGCTACGCAATAACTTGGTGCTTGTTTCAATTTCATGCTGAAATCTTGTTGTGCATAAGTCGAGACATTACTTTTTTGGTATGCTTACCTCAACTACGCAGATCATCTCCCGGAGTGATTCCTTTCCTCTCACCTTTAGACCTAATTAAATCCTGCAAGCTGACAGATTAGGACTTTCATTGTACCTGTAACTTGTATGCAGCAAGTATGTAAAATATATTATAGGTTCGTTTGATAAAACAGTTGAGAAATACTTTTACAATTTATGAGGTAAATGTGTGAAGGAGATTATATCGTTTTGTAGAAAAACACTGTTGAATGTACTTTTAGGGTGTTGATAAGCTTTTCCAAACACCCCCTCTACTACATACAAATGCAGGAGTTTTTTTTAAATTGATTGTGATGGTTTCTAAATAGTTGTTTTTATCAAAGGAGACAGCCTTCACTATTATTATCTGCGCATCTCTTAAAGAATTGATAATCAATTACAATACTAATGGTCATAGTCCACAGTGTAGCTAGCTATGGATTCTACATGCAACCCGCATCAACGCAGTATACTCGAGGGTAACATTCACACCATGGGCTTGTTTGGGGAGGCCGGTTGACTCCCTAAAAGTCATTCATGCGTTTATCAAAACAAAATTTCTCTCACATATTTATTTCAAAATATGTATCTGTTCTTTCAACGAGCTATCCAAATAAGTCCCGTGTATTTCACGACATCGAGTACTTTAACCAATGTACAAGGATTAAAAAATCATGGCCAACTTGTCCAGAGTGTCTTAAAGTGGAGAATTTTCTTAACTTTCCAGTGCATTAAACAGGTTTTGAATGTGAACAGGAATATAACAAGTTGTGTCTAGGTAATGATTACAGATATGAGATTGACTAATAGGCATCCATCAATCCCAAAAATGACCTGCATTACGTACAAGATGGTTACTCCATGAGTGATTTATACCGTGGATGTTTAGGAAATCTCTTGCGATGCATATAAACCAAAGCTATAAACATCTTGAAATCTGTAAAAACACATCAAAATTCGTAAAAAATATTTTAAAATTCATAAATTCTTCTTCGAATCCGTAAACTTATCTCTTTCAATATATTCCGAGCATACACTGTCAACGTGGAGAGCAGGCCCCACGACCAAGAAACAGAGCACTTCACGACCCATCAGAAATCTCCTCCCTCCCAACAGTGGATCCAGTGTGTTTCCAGGTTTCATATTGAATCCTACTTAGACACAGCCACTTGCTGGAGCCAGTCCACATGAAAATGCTAAACGGAAACATCAAACTCCAAAAGACGAACGTTTTACGTTGCCCCCATGTCCATGCCAACGATGATCTCGAACATATTTTCCCACACACAGACGCTCCCAATTCAATCCACGTCTTCCTCCTCCTTCAATTTTGCTCCTCCGTATAATGGGAGGCACCAAATGATCATTCGTGGGCGAAAAACATGTTTAATGATACATGTTCAACGAACCTTTTCAGCCCCAGCAATGACATGCAAATAAATACACATCGACAAAGACTCCAAAAAAAAAAGAAAGAAACGACCCAGCGCTTAACTAGATTTTTCATACAAGTCATCCTTAAAAAAAAAACAAATAACCCAATGGAAACAAAGCATGGCACGAAAGTAAATTCCCTCAGACGTACCACATAACAATTGGCCCCAGCACGCAGCCAGATTTGCATGACCGTTGCATGACACCATTAAAAAAATCCCTTTTTAAATTTTTTGGGGGAAATTAGCGGGAAATTCCACTTAGGCGAATGATTGTTCCCGCCAAAGTTCCCTCCAGTTCACACCTTTTGATTTGCCCCCTCTCCAACTCTTGGAAGAGACGCTTCCTAGTAGTCCAAATAAAAGCTTCCACAGTCAGTGCCATGGTCCCGATGTATCTCGTCAACACGAACTGGGTTGACTCGCCCGTTTCCCCCCCCGCTTCAACTCGTTTTACCGCCTTGCCCCCAATCTTGCTTCTATTTATTTTTAGCCTTTTTTTCATCGTACTTGCCCTTGCATGAGAAAATAGTCAATATTCACGTTGGAATATTCCAGCATCGTCAGAAAGTGCTTTCCAATAATTTTTCAATATGGTAATCATTCATAATTGTCCATTCAGAAATATAATCTGTCGTTCATACATTTTTTTAAAATTATTTCCACATTTTAGATATATAGCACCGATACTTAATGTCACGGTCTGCTCTTAAGAACCCTAGAATTCTCTAGAGATCTCTTGTATATACTTAGCCATTATAGAACTCTCCACACATTTTTCACATGTTTGAATTCAATGTGTAAATATCTATATATTTTAGGAGAGAATTCTGGAAGGCGAATAGGAGTCGTAGGATCGAATCGATCTCCACCATCCATTGAGGGGGTGGAGTAGTATAAATACCCCCAAGGGGGCCATTTGTAATCACTAAGCATTTGAGCAATACAAAGCATTCTCCCAAGTTCCATCTCTCTCAAGTTCTCTCTAAATCTTTCCTTAGTTCTCACGAGCTAGGTCTAGACTTGTAGGCTTACTAGCAAGTTCTGAGTGAGGGTTTGAGCTAATCTTGCTAGGTCGCACAAAGCTTTCATCAAGTAAATACTAAGCCCGTGACATTAAGCACATGTTACCATATTTTATATAGGATACGATACAACATTTTTCCCATGCTAATGAATAGCTATTAACCACATCACTATAACGGTAAAATGGGTTCAATCCGCGGGTTGAGGGCGGGTTTGTGCTGCAAATAATGTGGCTTGCATGACCCATGGGTTATGTGGATTCACCCAGCCTATCGGCCTACATATTTTTAAATGATTTTTAATTAATTTTTTAAAATGTTAAATATTCATGTACCACTATAGTATACATAATTGTATATTCTTATTTCATTCTTTTAATATTGTTATTATTCATATATCAAAATAAATATTTTTAGAAAATCTTTAGGATTAAAATACATAAAATTTTTATATATTATAGTTTCTGAATAATATATAAAAATTTATTTCAAAGATTTATTGGAATCAACTATCTTCATGTTAATTATTTTTACAAATATTTATATTTATTGATATATATTAATTTTTTTAAAATGACAGATACCCAAACTCATTAAGGTGCGAGTTGCATAGGCCCGATGGTTAAGGCGAGTTGGTTTGTCAACTTGCGGGCCAACCCATTTTCCGACTCTACGCATCACATTGCACCTCTTGGCACAACAATTTAAATTGCAACAGAAAAATAGGCATGATTTCCTGTAAGTAAGATAGAAAGGAGTCTTATGAATCCCCATGGCCGTGTATCTATTCACAATTTGTTACGTTTTTTTATTTAGATATATTCATAATTTGTTACGATTTTTTATTTGTTTAACATCGATTCAATATTTTTTAAAATTTCCTATAGACTCTAATGCTCCATTTGGTACGCAGGAACCGAAGGCTGAGAATTGGAAGTGGAAGCGGAATTCGCGTGTTCCGTGGTTTGGTACGTTGGAACTGGGTTCCCGGTGGAACCCAGTTCCAGCAAAAAGGTTCGAACTCGGTTCCGGCCTCCTAGCCATGGAACCGAGTTCCAATCCCATTTCTATGCCCCATTGCCATTTTTGCCCTTCCGTTGCAGGCGACAATGGAGATAGCGGAGAAGCTTGAAGGTGTACCTGAAGGCCGCAAGGTGGACCTGAGACAATGAGGAAGCCAAATGAGTTCAGGTGTGTGAAGCAAAGTGTCGATGGTGTTCATCAAAATCAATCTCATTCCCTTCATCGCACTCCCTCTGGTTTTCTTCTCCAATGAATAGGACGAACAGGACAAGCGCACTCCTTATCCTCAGGCGACGGACGCGACCCTGGCGAGGAAGACAACGACCCCCACCCCAGGTGATGGATGCGACCTCATCAACCAGCGCGACCTGGTGATCTGGCAAACGCGACCTGTGATATCTGACGAACGCGACCCCCATCCCTGATCTCGGCGACGAACGGACCCCCACCCCCGATCTCGGCGATGAATGATTCTTGTGGTAGGAGATGCTGCTTTGTGGGGGATGAATTTTTTTGGAAAGAAGAGAAACGTTTTTTTATGGCATATCAGTCTTTTTACATTATAATATAAATATTAAATTAAAATAATACCCCACCATTTTCAGCATACCAAACAAATTTTTAATTTCACTTCCAGTTCCAGTTTCACTTCCAATTCCATCCAAACCAATTCCGCGTACCAAACGTTGCATAATTTTACTCATAAATAATTATAAATACCACATTGTTATCCCCCAAAACATAAAAATTCCTTTGCTACACATGTATGCATATCATACCGTGATTATCTGAGACGTAGCTACATGCTTTAAACTCAAAAAATTATGATAAAGATTTTATTTTACTTGCTTCAAAATTAAATTTGAAATCACAGAATGCATGTTATTATTTCTGGGGTGCTCTTTTCTGTTTTTGTTCCACTCATTAAGAAGGCAAAATAAAAGACCAGGTTATAATTTTTGTGAAATACCCAACTCGCTTAACTTTGAAATTTACAAGTTGGTAAAAAAATATTGAGTACCTAATCTAATCAACTCAGAGAAGAATATAATTTTTATAATATAATATTATAGGTCTTAATTACTGTTTCTTTTTTTAACTTCTTGCCATCTTATATGAACGAGTTATCTATTATAACCAATAATTTAAAAAAAAATAATGAAAAATTTATAAAACTGTTGCAAAGTAAAAAAAAAAATATACGACGTTTTCTTCTACATGAATATTTAACCGACAACAGAAGTAAAACTGTTGAAATTACCGGACTACCCATCCATGAGGAATAAAACTCGGAGGAGTGGGTCCAGTAACTCGGACACGAGTTTCGTGTCAACGACGACATGACTCGTTGTGATATTAAAACAACTCGGTAACAGAAATGGAGATACCTTCGTTATCTTGCTTCTCTCTGCCCTAGGGTTATCCCTGCCATTCACCACTTTTCCTCCCTCTAATCTCTGAAGCAGCGGAGTTTCATCTTCAATGGCGGTTTCCGAACTCTGAATACGTGCGCTATCGTGTCTCCTCTTTGTATTCCTCTCTGCTGCTTCATATTACATAGCAGAAGCGTTCCGATATCAATATTCGCTTATCGAACTGCTGTCTTCTCTCGTTTGTATTTGGACTTCCTTTTGCCTCCTTTTTTATCAGCAACATTTCATTCATTTCCCCCGATGATTTTATAGGATCTCGAAGGAGCCCTAGCTTTGTATCTAGGGTGAACTTTGAGTGGTAAGTTTCTGAAGTCACACATACTCTGTAGAGTCCAAAGGAGCCTGTCAAATTTGGTTCTGTTTAGACTATGGAGGCCCCTGTCGTCAGATCGAGGGGTCGGCCGAGGAAACGGAGAAAAGAGGATGAGACTGGGACTGATGATGGGAGATCGGTTCCCGATTTGAAAAGGCAAGCTGTTGGGACACGAAGACCGATAGCACTGGTTGGACGATATATACTTAAAGAGTTTAAGGGAAGTGGGGTCTTTCTGGGGAAAGTTGTGTATTACGAGTGTGGTTTATACAGAGTCAATTACGAGGATGGCGATTATGAGGATTTATATAGCAGCGAGATTCGTGTAATGCTTCTCAAGGACTGTGATCTTGATGATGAGTTGACTAGAAGGAGGAATGAATTAGATCAATTGGTGTTGAAGTATAGTGCCAAGAAAACAGATGGCATGGAGAATAGTTCTGCCGACTTAAACAAAAATGTCCTCGGGCTTGAGGCCCCTGAGTCAAGTGGATTGCCTGGTAGATTATTGATTGAACAAGACGAGGTAGATGTTGAGGAGGATGCTCATTCATCAAGTGATGAAGGAGATTCCGTGTCTGATGCAGAGATACCTTCTCTACCTCCTCCATTACAGTTGCCACCGTCTTCAGGGACTATTGGGGTGCCAGAGCCATATGTCTCTCATCTTCTTGCAGTCTATGGATTTTTACGGTCATTCAGCATTCGCTTGTTTTTAAGTCCGTTTTCTTTGGACGATTTTGTCGGTTCTCTTAACTGCCAAGTTTCAAATACTTTGTTTGATTCCATTCATGTTTCACTGATGCGTGCATTGAGGTGTCGCCTTGAAACTCTTTCATCTGAGGGCTCAGAGCATGCATCAAAATGCTTGAGGTGATTCTCTATCCTTTTGAATCTGATGATCCCCCCCCTCCCCAATTTGATTTTTTGCTGCAGCGTTATTTATGATTAAACTTTCCCAACCTATGGACATTCAATATGCTAGTAATTTATCAATTATGCCTTTTTTTAACGAGAAACACAACTTTTGATTCGATTTGACTTTACCCCTTTTCTGGGAGATTTATTTACCGGAGATCACCTTTGACTGAAGCAGTGAGGCATACCACTAATATTATGCTATTATTGGTACTTTCAATCCATTTTGACGGGCAGAAAATTCCATGCCCTAATGTAATTGTAGCATTTGAAGATACATGCCATGATGTACTCACCATCTCAAATCTATTATTTGTGCTTCATGTATACAAAGTTCACTTTACCTTGGAAATGTGCTTGCAGGTGTAATGATTGGGGCTTGCTTGATGCATTGACTTGGCCTGTTTTTGTTATTCAATATCTAGCAATTTATGGATACACAAAAGGACCTGAGTGGAAAGGATTTTATGATGATATTTTTAATGTTGAATATTATTTATTACCTGTAAGTAAGAAGTTGACCATACTGCAAATTCTTTGTGATGATGTTTTGGAAGCTGAGGAAATGAAAGCTGAAATGGGCAGTCGTGAAGAATTAGAAGTTGGGATGGAGTATGATGCTCAAGATATCCTTCCAGAAGAAAACTGGCCTAGATTCCATCCAAGAAATGCTAAAGTTGTCTGCATGGATAAAGAAGCTACAAAGTTTGTTTTAGAAACTAAGGCGGTGAAACCACCTGGCAACTCTGTCCTAGATTTCAGAGACACTAGAAGGACCGAAGATGCTGATGTGGACAGAAATGGAGATGAATGCCGTCTCTGTGGCATGGATGGGACCTTGCTTTGTTGTGATGGATGTCCGTCTGCATATCACTCCAGGTGTATCGGAGTGATGAAAATGTTTATACCAGAAGGGCCATGGTATTGTCCAGAGTGCAAAATTAATATGAATGGGTTAAGCATTGCACGGGGAACATCACTTAGAGGGGCTGAATTATTTGGAATGGATCTGTATGGACAACTCTTCATGGGTACTTGCGACCACTTACTGGTGTATGTTCAGCATCTTTTTAATGTTTCTTTTCACCTCTCACCTGTTTTGCTGGATCAATGCTTTCACTGAATTATGATGTGTGATATTTATAGTCCATTTTCTTGACCTTCTAAAGTTTGTGCTATGGCTATCTGTCTCTTGTTCTTTTCAATGTTTTATACTATAAATGCTTTCAGTTTCTGAATTATCTTCCTTTTGATCCTTTCTCATGTATTATTGCAGGCTCACTGTCAGCAGTGAACTTTGTCTCAGATATTACAACCAGAATGACATTTCAAAAGTTCTCCAAGTGCTTTGCGCTTCAGTAGACCATAGGCCCCTATATTATGGAATTTGTATGGCTGTGTTACGTTACTGGAGTATTCCAGAAAGTATCCTGCCTTTATCTCTTGGAACTGGAACAGAAGTTAACAATTTGAGTACAGAGGAAGATGCAAAGTTCTCTAGCTTATCAACCACTCCTTTGGGTGAAAAAGAGCATACAGTTGTTAATTTAGTGAAGGCAGAATACCCTGTAACCAATGGGATTGTAATTCATGGTAATCACATGGTTCCATCTGGAAGCAGCAATGACACTAGAACTAGAGAGGGCTTTACCATGAATACTATATTTCCTAAGGAGACTAGAATGGAGTCAGTCATCTCTGGTGGTCCTTTTGGCCATCAGCGCAGACTCTTAGATATGACCAACAGTCATGGGCGTGCGAATGATAAGCATTTGCCTTTCACTCCATCCTTGCAACTTAAAGAAGGCAACCAAGCATGGTCTGGAAAGGTTGAAAACAATTCAACTAAGGATTTTGTATACACGGGTTTTTCTTTTAAGCCTCAGTCTTACATTAATCACTATGTGCATGGCGATTTTGCTGCATCTGCTGCTGCTAAATTGGCTATTCTTTCTTCTGAGGATTCTAGGTCAGAAGGTCATGTTTCAGATAATTTGAGAAAATTTACAGCTGAAAGTGCTTCTTTGCAAGCTAAAGCATTCTCAATGACGGTTTCACGCTTCTTTTGGCCAAGTTCTGAAAAGAAGCCTCTGGAAGTTCCAAGAGAGAGGTGTGGCTGGTGCCTTTCTTGTAAAGCCTCAGCCTCAAGCAAGAGAGGCTGCATCCTAAATCATGCTGCCCTTAGTGCCACCAAAAGTGCTATTAAAGTTTTGAGTGGTCTTTCCACTGTAAGGAATGGAGAGGGAATTCTTCCAAGCATTGCAACATATATCATATATCTGGAGGAAAGTTTACACGGTTTAATAGTTGGGCCTTTTCTAAATGCAAGTTACCGAAGACAATGGCGCAAACGAGTTGAACAGGCTAAAACATTTAAAGCTATAAAGCCTCTTTTGCTCGAAGTGAGTATTTTTATCATTTTATGTAATTAATAATTTGTTTCAATGTTTCAACGTTATACATATTTAACTGTCTCAAGCACCAAGTTTTTTTATCATTATTTGTAATGTCTGCATCTGTGCTTCTCGAAGACATGCTGTACTATTTGGTTTTTTTTTATAGGTTCCTCTGAAACACGATGTAGTATTAATTAGAGTTCAAAGTTGCATTGCACACAGATAGGTCTTGCGTTCTACATGCAAATTTGTGGATGAGTTTATGTTCAACCTGATGGCTTGCATCTGCTAACTGCTATCCCAAGTTGTGAATGTGTAATGTATTTTCATTGAGTTACTGACTGAAAATTCTTTTCCCAGCTGGAGGAAAACATTCGCGTAATATCTTTTACCAATGAGTGGGTTAAGCTGATGGATGATTGGTTGATTGAATCTTCTAGCATTCAAGGTGCTGCGAGTTCTGTTGGAACAATACAGACACGTGCACCAAGTGGAAGGCGCTGCAAGAAACAATCAACTATTGATGAAGTTACAGCTGATGTTTCTCATGAAAACAATTTTGATTGGTGGTGTGGTGGTAAATCGATGAAAATATTATTTCTAAAAGCAGTTTTGCCAAAATCTGTGGTCAGAAAAGCAGCTCGCCAAGGTATTTTGTTTTTTATTGTATGATTTTTAGCTTACAAATTATAAACACTTGCCATTTTTTCTATCAGTAATATTTGTCAGAGAGAATCAAATATTGTGTACTAATGCTTGTGAACAACAGCTGGGTGGAAGAAAGTTTCTGGTATTTCCTATGCTGATGGCTGTGAAATCCCTAAAAGAAGCAGACAGGTGGTTTGGAGAGCTGCTGTACAAATGAGTAGGAACGCATCACAGCTTGCACTGCAGGTTTTGTCTCTTTACTTTATTAGGTTGTTCCTTGCGTTGGAAGTTTCATTCTGCTGTCAGAATAATGAAATTGCCAAGTCTTGTAAATTTATTTGATTATTAATCATTTGCATCAGGTCAGATACCTTGATTTTCATCTCAGATGGAGTGATCTGATTTGTCCTGAGCAAAATCTCCAGGATGGGAAAGGTCAAGAGGCTGAATCTTCTGCGTTCAGAAATGCTAATATTTGTGATAAGAAAGTAGTGGGGGGTAAACTTTTGTATGGAGTTGCTTTTAGGAACCAAAAGCATCTTCCTTCTCGTATAATGAGAAACATTGTTGAAGTAGAGCAAGGTCAAGCAGGCAAGGAGAAGTATTGGTTTTCTGAAGCACGCGTTCCTTTATATTTGGTAAAAGAGTATGAAGAAGGTATAGGAAAAACGCCATCTCATCAAGAGAACTTGAAGTTGGAATCTCAGCTGCAAAGAAGGCGGTTAAAAGCTGCTTGCAAGGATATATTTTTTTACCTTACCTGCAAGAGAGACAACTGGGATTTATTTTCATGTGCTGTATGCCAGATGGATGTTTTAGCTGGGTAATTACCTGAACTTAATCATTCATCAGTATCATCAATATCAATACTTTTATAGTATCTCTTCCCCCATTTATTTTACGCAGCTATTTTCCTTATTCACTCGTGCTCTTTCTCTGCTACAATTTCAGGAATGCTCTCAAGTGCAATATATGTCAAGGTACTTCATGGATGATCCGTTTTCTCTTCTTTCATTATGTTATGTTACCCTAATTTCTTGAGTTACTATTGAGATGCCTATCATTTTCTTATAAAAGAAGTTGCTTATATTCTTTACATAACAGAAAACGAACACATATTTTCCACATGTTTAATATTGAAATTTTGGATGTATTAGGATCCCCTTGGTCTCTGCCTCTCTCAAATTTGCTATATTCAACATGTATCTTTAATGTTTTGTACCTAATGGTTATTAGGTTATTGCCATGAGGGTTGTTCTATAAGTTCAACATTCTCTACAAACAAAGAGGTTGAGTCAGTAACCACATGCAAGCGCTGTTATGCCAAATTACTTGCTCAAAAAAAGACCAGTGACGAATCTCCAACCAGCCCCTTACTCTTGCAAGGACAAGGGCATAGCTCTGTGACTGTTTTGAAGGGATCAAGACCCAAATGTTATGATCAAGCCTTCAAATCTACCAGTATCAAGGATACTCGTCCTGACATGAAACAAGGTGCTCCTGATTCTGCTCTAGCATCGAAAACCCGTCGCAGGACTTGTTCTTGGGGTATTATATGGAATAAGAAGAGCAATGAGGATACAGGCGTTGATTTTAGGCTTAAAAACATACTTCTAAAGGGAGGCTCAGGTGCACCTCAATTACAACCTGTTTGTCACTTGTGCCGGAAGCCATATAGGTCTGATTTGATGTATGTTTGCTGTGAGACATGCAAAAGTAAGTATTCTTTAGCAATTGAGTGAACTTTTAGAAGTGCTTAAATGCTTATATTTATGCATTCTCTGCATGGTTTTCACAGATTGGTATCATGCTGATGCTCTTGCACTAGAAGAGTCGAAAATTTTTGAAGTATCGGGCTTCAAATGCTGCAAGTGTCGCAGGATAAAATCTCCAGAGTGTCCTTACTCTGATAAGAAGCCCAAGATGCAGGAAGGCACCAAGAAACACCGGAGACCTACAAAGAAAGACAATTCTAGCACAGACAATTTTGCAGTTATTTCTGAACCAAAAGAGTGTGAGCCTGCTACCCCTAATTTTCCTATAGGAGACGATGGACTGAGACAAGACAATGATCCTCTGCTTTACTCTCTTTCAAGTGCTGAGCTGGTAATAGGCCCTACAGTTGATGCTGAGGGGAATCCTGCCTCTGGTCTGGGGCTTGGGAAACTACCAGTAAGAAGACATGTTAAGCGTGAGGGGGATGGTGATGAATCCTTTGGAACTAAACTTTCACAGGTTGAAATTTTAACACACAACGGAATGGGTAGTGTGTCAGCTGCGGATAAGACATCATCTCCTGTGGAATATGACCATGCTGTTTGCCTAGATAGTAATCTTCTGAATGACTGTGGAAGTGAAAATTATGAATTCATGGACTTTGAACCACATACCTACTTCTCTGTAACAGAATTGCTGCAGCCAGATGATAATCAGTTTGAGGGAGCTGATGGATCTGAGGACTTGTCTGGATACTTGGAAAATGTTTCCACTTCGAATATGAATGGCATTCCTGAAGAATCTGAAGAACCTGCGGCTTATTTACCAGGCAGTGGCTATCATTGTTGCCAATGCTTGAAGATGGAACCAGCTCCTGATCTCTCTTGTGAGACTTGTGGGATTTGGATTCACAGCCAATGTTCACCCTGGGTTGAATCACCTAGGTTAGGAAGCTGGAGGTGTGGTAATTGTCGGGAATGGCAATAGCTGGATTATGTACTGAATTTGGGATGATGTCTTCAGCAGAGGTACTTGCAAATTGAAACCTGAAAGATAATCTTATCAATAATCTTGATGGTTGGCTCAGTGCATGACGTGTTAATTGTTGCATGTCTCTCCGTGAATGCTTGAATCATATCTATGGAGCTTGGGCAAGGCCATGTTTATTTGTGCGCTGCAATGAGTATTTGGCTTCTCCGTTGCTGATTTGGTTTTCTTGGTGACTGCTCACATAGACTCATGTTTCCCCAGCGACTTGGTCATTAAGTAGACCAATATTTGTCATTGAGTAATTCTGTGACTGCCCACATTAATTGCTATATCCCCGGTGACTTGGTCATTAGATCGGCCAATATTTTTCATCGAATACATTCAGCACGACCTTTACCCTGCAAAGAAGTTGGGTTGATGCACTGGAACGGTGACATATAACATGGCTGAATTATTCCTGTCACTTCTGGGATTTGATTTTTCATTTTACGATTTACAGAAAGTTTTTCCGATATTAGTGAGATAAGCGGGTTTTTATAGTGCTTATCTGATTTAGAATTTTGTATAGATAATTCTAGGAGTTCAAAGTTAGAAGCTTCTCTTTATCGAAGTTCATGGTGTATTTGCCCCCGGCCCTTTTTGGGTAGAATGCATTACGTAACCCATTCGGCTTTGTTTAGGAACCTAGCTTTCGTCACACTTGATATTAATAATGGGACGTGGTTGAGGATTAATGACCTAGAACATTGCCTCCATGCAAATTGTATTCAGCTGCCTGCTCACAGGTTTGAATGTTGATGGATATTTCCCCCTTTGATGCAACGAATGTTCATGGATAGTCGTAGCGGATAAATCGACTCTGAAGCCGTAAGATTAACATTTATAGACGTCAGCGTAGGGGGTAACTTTCGGAAGGCATAACGTGATTAATGCACGTTTGGGGTAACTTTTTTTTTAGCGCGGTGCATGTAAGTTAAAATAAAAATTACATGAAAACAATCAGGCGTAACTGAGAATTACCTCTTTTTCCACTCTATTTTTTGTTTTAATTCAGGTTATCCTCCTCTTCAGAACTGTAATTGTAGGGTTATTAGGACATAGAGATACATACTGAACAGAGGATGGATCTCTTGTAGTTTCTGAATAGAATGTTGGAGGTTGTTTGGATTGGGACCTAAAGCAGAGCGCAAAACGCAAAAAATTACCTTGTGATCAATGAGACGATTTTTCCTATTGGTAAGTTAGCATCAGATTTTCCCTGTAGCCGTACCAAACCAATATCGAAAAACAATATTGAACGGGTTTTATTACCAAACGAGGACAGTGTCTTGATAATGTTGCTATAGGGGTGATTGCCATCATAATCACTTGAACACAAATTAATTGCCTCAATGCAATTCATCACTACTACTATATTTCTATAACCCCTATGCCAGTACATTGTTCCAACCAATCAATGTCCCAGCAAGCTCTGTCTGAGGAGTATAGGACGGTTGTCGAGATATTTGTGTCTCACATATCAAATAATATCTTGCATCTAGACACCCAAATATCCCAACAAACATAATCAAAAGGTTGCCCATTCGACTTTCTTTGTGCTCGATGACCTTGCCTCTTCCTCTAAATTCCACCCTCCCAATCAAGGCCTGCAAAGAGAAAAAAGAAGGCCACATGGATGGCAAAACCACAGACTTCCATTTATTAACAACATATGTACAGCTTTGATTAGGTCAATATATCTGTCTCCTTAATGGCGCATCCGAAGATACAGTCAGCACTTTTTTAATCCCCATCCTCTCTTGAGCTTTGCAGTGAGTCCTTCCATGAATGAATAACACATGAAGGATTTGATTTTCTGTGAGACTCTTCGTCTC
Organism: Vachellia pachyceras; assembly: GCA_025593235.1. Classification (NCBI taxonomy): domain Eukaryota; kingdom Viridiplantae; phylum Streptophyta; class Magnoliopsida; order Fabales; family Fabaceae; genus Vachellia; species Vachellia pachyceras. The sequence continues at coordinate 22,166 of JANTPZ010084163.1, forward strand.
CATAGAATCTTCCATAGACTCTCGTGCTCCACATGGACACCTGCAAAAAGAAATTGATATTCAGATTTAACAGTAAAGGAGCCATTAAAAGATAGTTTCCATATGTATTTATCCCCTCCTCTCTTCTAATGGGATGCAAACATATTGATTGCTCTAGAACCAAGTGGGGCAACCAAGAGGACAGTTTCTCGTAGTCCTAATTCCCACAGCCATCAACATAATCAATCACCCTGTCGTTATTTTCAATGAGGCTCTCCCAACCAGGTATGAGGTCTACCAGAGGAGCATTAATTTCTAAACAATTGTCAAACCAGAAAGCAGTACTCCTACCATTACCAATCTTTTCTCCATTTGGCACAAATACTCCTCCAAGCTAGAGACTGATTTTGTTTCTATTTTACTTCAAGTTTATCCAATTCTCACATTTGTATTTAGCCCTTAGAACTTGGAGCCGCAACACGTTATCAGTTAGGAGCTTCCAGCACAACTTGAGGATAAAGGCTTCATTTTGTAGGTTGTTGATACCAAAGCCCCCCTCTTTCTTGTCTCTATATTGATATAGAAGTTAGTAAGACGAATGTGAAATCATGATGTGATTTTTTTATTAGTTTTAAGTAAGATGATAAAAGCATACTCCCTCTGTTCCTAATAAAATAATAACTTGCTCATATCTTAAATAAAATTAATTTATATATAGACACATATTTGCTAAGCACATATATTATTTTATTATAGATAATTATGTTTGAAGCATTGTCAAGTACTAGATATGGATAATTCTTTTAGTTAAGATTTGAACCTTAATTTATTATATTGTAAAGGATTAACTCATTCCGTTAGACTCAACCATTCATTAATTTATATCTTAAACCTTTTTCTATCTTTATAATTTTGTCCTCATCTAATGTTAGTGTTTTCTCATGTATAATGCTCTATACTATTATTTGAACAAGTCCTTTTTCGTGTATTTATTAGAGGCATTGAAAAAACATTAATTAATCAAATTTTATAGTTCATCTAATAAACTAGAATGGTCAATCCTTATAATTCTGTAGGAGCTGGGGAGATAACTCAGATAATTTATATCTCAAATTTTATTTATAGTTTTTTTTATGTTCACAAGACCTTTTGTATGTACGAGAGAGACATCCAATGGTAGGCTTCATCAAATTTTCAACACTTTGCATGACCCTTTTTTGTCGATATGGAGGCAAGGTCCTCAATTTTGAATTTGAGCTAATGCTTTTTAAATGTTCATAAATTCACCAATTGTTGGTTACGAGAGAGAAATTTGATCACTGACTTGTGATTTAAACCAACAACACAATTTCTATCAAGAAAAAGTAACGGGTCAGTTATTATCTTCAAGCATATTTAGATGTGTTGATGGCACATTTTGATCTGGGTTGAAAAAAATTGAATGATCATTCAAGTACTTAACAGTTAAACCAGTTATTAGTAAAACTTTTATTTTGAGTATTATTATTCTTGTTGACCTGGCCGCACTAAGTGCCTGTTTGGGAAGCCATTTTCCCAAACGGTGCACGTAAGCCGAGACAAAACCATCTCGAAATCTGTAAAAACCATCTTGAAATCCATAAAACCATCTTAAAATCCGTGAAACCATCTCGAAATTCCCAAAATACCTCGAAATCTGCAAAATCCATTTTTCCAACGGAGTTCCCAAACGAGCACTAAGGCATCTGACTTCTAATCAGGCGACTGTGGGTTTGAGTCCCACCGGGCGTGCGTTTTTTGTTTTTGGGTAAATGATTTTTTGAAGCTTCCTTGCCGCATCACCTTCTGTTAATTTAACGTTGTTATGATTTTTGAAGCTTCCCTATGTAACATTTGCCGCATCCTCTGGTTATTGAATGAAACAGCGATTTCCCAGAGTGGCATGTGCTCGTTCCCTAAATATTGTGTACACAGTTTAAGTTCCCTTATAAAAGGATTCCTTAGTCCGTAATATTAATTTCACCCATGTAATTAATACATAAGTTTGATTCATTATATTTTTATCTCATCTTCAAAACCTGATGGTAGAACTGAATTTTTTTTATACAAATTCAACGAGTTAACCCCTCTTTATTGATTCCAACAAGTGGTAGAAAATAACTTATTTTGGACCGGAAAATGTATACTTGCTGAAACAGAGAGTCACATTTTCCCTCAGTCGAATTAGACAAGAAATTGCATGCCAAAGCATTTTTTCCCCTCACGGGCTCAGGAACCAGAGTGAGACCGCCAGGCTAACATACAGTCTTAAGCTACAAGAGAGGGAGTAATAAAACCAATAAACTTTTCTTCTGTGTCTCCTGATGTACATTCGTTGTGAGTAGCACCTTACTCAAGATCCAAATAGTGCAACAAAGGCAGTCCATAAATTACTGACAAATAATATAAATATAGCAAACATAGGCCTTGCCATAGAGGTACAGGCAAAATAATACAAATGAACCTGGGAGACACTAGAGGAATAACTGGGGAACCCCTAGAACACTGAAGCATGTTTCCCTGTCATGTCCAGGAGCGCAGAGCTCTACATTAATACCACACGTAGACCCACGTCTGTCTTCAAAAACCTTCCAACGGCTATTGGCTATAGAAACCAAGAAGAAAAAATGTTTCATGGTATGAACAAATCAACCACTAAAGCAAGAACAGGAAGCAGCAGTGCAACACCATCAGCACATGTCAGTTAGCTAGCAACTGGTTTGGCAATGGCCTTCTTAATGGCTTCCGCATATGTCCTATGCTGGTAGGTGAGGGTTGATTCAAGAAGGTCCCAAAGTGATGTCTTGGGATTCCAGCCTGACAGAAATGCAAGGATCCATTAGCACAGGTGTATAATACATTAATATTACAAGCTCAAAACAGGTGAGGCAATGAGTAAAACCTACCAAGTTGCTTGCTGATTATGGTCATATCAGGAATTCTCTTGTCACTATCATCATATCCCACACCATAAAACTCGTTGGAGCTCACATCAATAGTAGGTCTTTCCAGAGCCGGTTCTCCACTTACCTTTGCATAGATCTGCAGAGTATGCAAGAATAATTCTGGAGTCCCAAGCAACATATCTCAATTCTAACAGTACGGTCAATAAATCAAATTCAATCCTCTCACCTGAGTCATCATTTCAGCAAGCTGCTTAACTGTAACCTCATTGTTTGGGTTTCCCACATTGAATATATGCCCATTTGCCCTGGCAGGGTTTTCCTGTTAAAGGTCAAGCAATTAGCAGAGCAGCCAACGACATCAATAATCTCATATCATATAGTAATCACGACATAGGTCTGCTCAAAAGACTGGAAATGGGAACCTACAATCATCAACAAGACAGCTTCAATAGCATCCTTGATGTAAACAAAAGTTCTTTGGGACTGGCCACCATCCACAAGCTTGAGGGGCTCCCGACGGAGGAGATTCTATCCAAAAAGAAATAAAAAATTTGAAGATATTCAATAAAACTTGGTTAATGTGACAAAAAGCTTCATTGAAGATTGTATAAAAAAGGAGACTGACATTGCTAAAGCATGCAAGAACCCGAGGAACGCCCTCACTTGGACCATCAATACCGGGAATGAAATCCATTCGTGGTCCAATCCAGTTAAAAGGTCTCACAATTGTAAATTCCAGGCCATTTTCAGCACCCTCAGCTGTCAATAATTAAAAGCCAGTGAGATGAGTCAATACTGATGAATAAGGCAATGAAGAAAGGATAGATCACCATAAATCAGCCTCTCAATCAATTGCTTTGCACAAGCATAGGACCATCTCTGCTTTTCAATTGGACCAAATATGCATGGGGAGGTATCTTCTTT
>JANTPZ010084165.1:0-14643 GCA_025593235.1 Vachellia pachyceras
TTGTGATTTTTTGTTTTAATCTTTGTTTGTGTTTTGATCGTTTGCTTTTCTGTTGTGTTATAAACGTGTGTATAAATAAAGTTTATTAATTTTTAAATGATATTTTTAATTTATGATGTTACTGATTTTTTAACATTTGTCATTTTTTAACATTAATTTATTGTTTTTTAAAAATTTTCAATTTTTTTAATATTTATCATATTTAGTAGCGGTTGTACAACCGCTACGGATGTAAGTGTTTTTTTTGTTTTTCACAACATTTAGCAGCGTTTTATAACCGCTACAAGAACAGTGGCCGAAAAAAGGCGGTATATTTTGGCGGGAATTTTTTAATGTTTCACTGACATTTAGCAGCGGTTTCTGACCGGTACAAATAATGGGCAAAAAGGCGCGAATTTTAAATTTCAATATAATAGTAGTTTTGAAACCGCTGCTAATAATGGACAAAAATTTCAAAAATGGGCGGGAATATTTAAGTTTAACATAGTAGCGGTTATATATCCGCTGCTAATAATTAAGAGAACATTTGAAATTTTATTTTTGGCCATATTAGCAACGGTGTTTTGACGCTACAAAATATGCGTTGCAAAAATTGATAGCGGTTATTTCCGTGTGCACAGCGGTTCTTGTTAACCGCTACTAATTGGCTTGCTACGGTGAATTTAGCGGCGGTTTTTCTAACCGCTGCAACATGTCTTAGTGGCAGTTATAACCGCTACAAATGTGTGGAATAACCGCTGCTAAATACCTTTTTTTTGTAGTGAATAAATAATTTAAATACTTTTTAAGGATTTTGTATTATTTTTAAATATTTAAGTATTTAAAATATAACTAAAATTATGTGTTGAATGCCAAGTGTTATTACACTGTGTATACGAAAAATTATAAAAAAATTTAATGGTAATTTTGAAGGCAGTGAAATTAATAGATAGAATATGAAACATTTGAATCCTTAGTTTAAACTTTTAAGGATCTGAAATGTTATGTGCAGCTGATCTAAAAAAAAACTTCACAACCTCTAAGACATAGTCACTACTTTGAGGTTTTAAATGGTTCTTGTTTATTCTGTATAACAATGTGTGCAACCTATAAATTAGTTGTTAATGACTGTGTCTATGTCAAGAAGTAGTTGTTAATTTCTAAAGGATACTTTCTTAATTCATTATAACAAAATTGTAATTTTAATAAGTTAGAGGTTGTTAATGACTGTGATCTAGCAAGAAGTTAATTCCATAAGGATTTGTTGGTATAACTAAGATTTTTATAGACAATTCATCACAACAAGGTTGTGATTTATCCTACTATGCATGTTAATAGTTTGGAAATTATACGAAGACTTTATTTTGCACAAAATAAATTTTATGGTCATAATGCTTTTAACAAAACTCAAGTGAGGGGTTGATTCACAGGCCATTTATGACAAGTCATACACACCTTAGAGTCAATGTATAGAATTTGAATAGCGGATGAACATCATTTTGCAAGGTGTGCTTTTAAATTCTATCATTTTAATATAGGGAAAAAGTGCAATTCTAACAATAAAGTTATGACCGAGGAGTGCCTGACACTATAAAGTTTCACAAGGTGCAAAAATATACATGAAGTTATAAATTGATTCAGATTTGACAACACTAACGGCTTTGTGAAAACAGACATTAACATCGTCCATGTTGGCAAGATAATGAGCCAGTCAACGTATATTCGAAGTACGTGTTTGAAAAATAAATGTAGGATAAAGGTGCAATTTTAACAATTAAGTTATGTTCGAGAGCGTCTGTCACTATAAAATTATGTTTGAGGAGCGTCTGACACCATAAAGGTGCAAAAATACACGTGGTTAAAACGAAAACTTCTAGATCTTGATTCGCAAGTCTACCTTACACTCAGAGTCCGTCATCAAAGCCACTGATGGCGTCTTCCTGGCAGGCACCTTCCGGTTGATTCCATCGCACATCACTCTGCTTTCCACCCTCTTTTTCTTTAGCCACTCCATCTTCAACGTTACTTTAGTGTCCATCTAAATCACTACTGGAAACCTGCTTGCCTTCACTTTGGTGTCCATCGTAGAATGCAGTGACAGTGAACCGTTCGTAGAAGAAAACCGGGTGGTTGTTCGGATTATTGGCAATGACGCTCTAGAAGCAGCAGCAGTAGCAGATGCTATGGCTGAAGTGTTGGCGATGGTTGTACTAAGGAGGTCGATACATGGGGCAGGTTGGGTTGTAAAGTTGAGACTTGGCAGGGCCGGGATTGGAGTTGGAGGTGGTGGGGGTGGCGCCATTAGTAGCGGCCCCTAGTTTGGAAGATGCATGGACTTTGTCCATCATATTGGAAGATAAGAGAATGGGAATGAGAGATGCATTGTTGTCTTGACCACATGTACGTAGTTAATGACCCTTTTCCTAAACCATTTGTTTTGTCAAATCTGCATCATTTTATAATTTTATGTGTATTTTTACACATTCCGAAACTTTATGGTGTTAGACGCTAATTGAACATAACTTAATTGTTAAAATTGCACATTTACCCTATATTTATTTTTAAAACACATACTCCGAGTGTACATTGAATGCCTCACTATCTTGACAACGTGGATGCTGTTAACGTCCGTTTTCACAAATCTGTTAGTGTGGTCAAATCATCACCATTTTATAACTTAATGTGAAATTTTACACATTCGAAATTTTATGGTGTCAGACACTCCTCGGATATAACTTAATTGTTAAAAAATGACACTTACATGACTTTATATAATACTTATATAATACAATTTATATAATACAATTTACAAAAAAATGACACAAGTCATATATTCCTTCAAAGCAAAATATATAATACTTACATGACTTTTGTCCCCCCCCCCTTCACAGACACACAAATCACATTAAAATGGGACACTCACATTCTCACAAATGCATCTTCCCTTCAAAGCACATAGTATCAATGTTTTAAAAACACATTAATATAAGACCCAAATATGAAACCCTTCATTATTCCTCTATATCATCACCAATTTATAACTTAACCAACACCACAAATCAATATAATCTCTCATTCCAAATTGTTGCATTTCTTGCATTTCTTGGTTCTTTTTGAAACTGCCAATGGTGGAATGCTCTGTTCATGCCTGAACACATTTTTTGGGTCAACTTGACTCTTTATCTTCACCAATCTCTCAAAGTTACCCTTAAAGTACATCTTTCCCCATGCACTCGCTTCTTTATAACTCATCATGTTCTTCTTGTTCATGCCCAGATCAAGATCTCTGTAATTCACATATGCTTCTCTGGGCGATTTCGAAGCATAAGCGGCCATATAATTGTAAAGCCCTCTCATCCAATTTATGTGCTTTGTAGCATCTTCATTTTTGTTTTCCCACAGTGTCAAATACTGGATCTTATACAGTGTTCCATTCCTGTGAGGGAAAGGGCTAGCAGATTCTGCAAACTTGCTCATCATTCCTCCATAAGGGTTCCAGATCATCAAGGGGCTTACTTCTTGTAGAAGCTTCTTCCACAAACCTTCAAGCCCAGATTCTGGAATTGGGTCTCTAACAAAATCAGATTTGGCTTTGAAGTAGTTCTTGAACGTTGATTTCCCCTGAAGAAGAACTTGTGGGGGTGTGTCTTTTGGATAGCCTGCGATGTAAAGCACAGATTTGATCCAACTTGTTTCGATGCAGTCTTTGATCGTTAAGCCAAGTTCAGGGAAGCTTTTTCTCATCACTTGAAGGAGCCTTTTGGAATTTCCCAGGAAAAGTGCGTTATAAGAAGTTGAGATTGTTCTACCACTAGTTTTGTTGCCGCTTGGTTGAATCAGTACTCTTATGAACAAATCCTCGTCTATGAATGGTGCCACCTGTCACAAATTGAAAGGTCAAACCTTCAACGAACGTTATGATAAACATATTATAGTAGTTGTTCCTGCACACACTTCGAGCCTTTTCCTTTAGTTGTTCCTGAATGATCTAAAACATAAGGCTGAGAAACTTTTTGCAAAAAAGAAATATGAAAATATATTTAATAAAAAACGATAAAATGGATTAAAGTTTTGTGCTTGGGATTAAAATACATCAAAGAATCTAAGTAAATTATATAAGCATAAGTTTTGCCAAAACAATAAATTAAGGTGCACCCAATATTCTGAAATATTTTCTAAAGTGTATCCAACATCTTAAAATATTTTGTTGTATTCCAACATTCTGAAATACTTTTTAAGAGCATCCAGCACCTTGAAATATCTTTATACCTTGGTGTTAGATGTTAGATGCACGAAAAACTATTTTAAGATTTTAGATGCACCAAACATCTCCAAACTTGTAGGCTATGATCTACTACTTCCTTATCGGAACCCGCACATATATCATTGTATTTCTCTTTCCATTTTTACATAATGCACAAATCATAGAAATATTTTTAAGTTTTAGTATTTGGATGGACCAAAAACTATTTTAAGGTTTTAGACATATATGTAAAAATACTTCATGTCGGATGTAAGCTAACACAAAATTTAAGCATTGAGGTTATTCAAATTATTACCTACTACGAGTTAAAACTTGAAACCTCTCCAACCATGTAGGCTCTACTACTTCCTTAATGGAACCCACATCTCTGTATTTCTCTCTCCATTTTTATATAATGCACAAATCATAGAACACCTTATACCATTTAAAATTAAAAATACTTAATGCGACTCAAAATAATTCAGGAACTAACAAAAGTCTCACATCACCTGCTGCCATCTATGGAGAAGTTTGGTGGCTCCTTGTTTCAAAGTTTTGGTGACAGTAAAAACGGTCACAGTATGAGGAACAGGGACAAGCTTGATCTTCCACCATAGAAGTATCCCAAAGCTTCCTCCTCCTCCTCCTCTGATTGCCCAAAGCAGATCCTCTCCCATGGCTTTCCTGTCCAGAATCCTTCCATTCGCATCCACAATCTTCGCATCTACCACATTATCTGCTCCCAAGCCATACTTCCTCATCATCGAGCCGTACGCTCCTCCGGTGATGTGCCCTCCGACGCCTAAGCTCGAACACAGCCCCGCCGGGAAGCCGTGCACAGGGCTCTTCTCGGAAATCCGGTAATACAGCTCGCCGATGGTCGCACCGGCCTGAACCCAAGCCGTGTTGCGTTGGATATCGACGTTGATGCCTCGGAGCTTGACGAGATCGATGACTATGAAAGGCCTCTCGATCTCCGAAACGTAAGACATGCCTTCGTAGTCATGGCCTCCACTTCGGACTCTGATGTGAATGTTAAGCTTCTTGGAGCAGATGACGGCAGCTTGGACGTGGGACTCGGAGGTCGGCGTGAAGATGAACTCGGGTTTCGGGGCGGAAGGGAGTAAGTAACGGAGGTTTTGAGCCTTGGAATTGAGGACGGTGGTGAAGGAAGAATTGTATTGGGCGTAGATGGAGGTAAAGAAAGGGAACGATTTGTGTGAGTTTAGAGAGAGACAATGAGCGAAGCTTTGTTGCCGGGAAGGTTTTGAACATGATGAGTGAGAAAGTGATGAGAGATGGAGGAGAAGAAAAACAGAGAAGCGTAACGAGGTTGAAGACGACATTTTGGTTTTATCTGTGTGAGTTTTGGGCTTCATGTGATGAACAAGTTGCTTAGCTTGTGTCTCTATATATAGAACTTAAGCCACTGTACAACTCACTCTTTTTCAGGTTCGTAAGGATTGGAATTTTTTTTTTACATAGCAAAAAAGAGACTATAATAATTAATAAATTAAAACATTGATTTTTGCGAATAGTGTAATTCTTGAAAGATTTTTTTACATGTGATATATCATTTTTTAAGAGAGGTAATTCTTAAAAATCTAGGATTGGTCATGTTAATAAGAATGTAAAATACATTGTATATAAAAGCATAAACAATTTTGTTTAATGCTTCTCTTGTTGTTATTAGTACATTGAAAGTTTAAAATAAGAATAGAAAATAGATTGAATGTTATCAATTTATTTTTTATTTTTTTTAAAAAAACATATAATTGTTTTTAAAACCAAAAAAAAAAACAGGTCTAAGTAACTCTATGGTTATTAAATGCCGATTTTCCTTAAGCTCCTATTGTAAATCACAGTTTGAAACAGAAATTTGCGATTCAACAAAAATAATATCAACCATCTACGAATTGAGAAAATATGTAAGTAAAGAAAACCATTTTTTTGTTACAAGTATTAACTAACAAACTTATAGATATTTGTGCTTTATATTTGAAATTGAAAAAAAAACATCGCCCACAAACATTTTTTTGTCAAATATATATTCTCCAAAGAAAATAATGCTATTTAAGATATTGTCCGGCATGATACGTGAACACATCTTTTAACAAGAATTTGAACCTTAATTTATCATATTGTATGAGGCTTTTCCTTTTTACTAGACCGCAGCTCTCATTGGTCCCCATAGAACATTTGATGTACTACCATTATTTATTATTATTTTTTGGATTAACACAATATTTTGTCACTCAAATTTACCCTTATTTTGGTTTTAGGTTTATCAAGTTTAAAATCAGTAATTTTGATCCTTCAACTTTCATTTTAATTAAAACATTGATCTCTATAATTTCATAAAAATTTGGATTATTTTACTCTTTAAGAAACCAAAACCACTTGTTTTAAATTTGATGGATCAAAAATAAAATGAGAGTAAATTTAAGAGACTAAATATTGTATCAACTCTTTTTATATATAAAAGCTTAAATGAGTTGAATTTCAAGAGTTCACTCAAATCAAGATATATTTTTGAATTCAGAGAGTGTTAATAAATCTTTCACTACTACAGAGTATAGTTTTTACTACTGAAATTCGCTTCCTTTTTTAAAAAAGGAAGCAAAAATGAAGGCGGTGGCATTTTTAAAATTATAAAAAGACCATGTGCCTTTAGGCGCCCTATATGTAATATAGGGTGCCCTATTTTAGAATTTAGGGCACCGTAGACTCTAACTTTCTACTCCCATCACATACATACCCCTGAGAAAGGGCGTCAATTAGTTTAAAATAGGGTGTAAAAAATATCTTTTGTAGTAATGTTTTCACCGACAAAAAAAAAAGTCGCAATGTAATTAATTGCTCATAAAATAACTTGTTACTGGCTCAGTGAATCTACTTGTTACAGGTTCAGTGAATCTTTACTCGTGATTATTTAACATATCTTTAACTTTTCATCAAACAGTTGTTTTTTTTTACAATAAATGATCTCAAAGTTCACGAGTAAAGATTTCAACTGTTTCGCTCATGATGAGTCCTGTGTAAAGCAGCAAAATTATTCCAAGTAGTATTTTTAAAGAACCCCATAAGTAATTTTAAATAGGAAGACCCAAAAGATAAACATGCATGCCTATATATAGACAATATAATCGTGAAGGTGATAAAGATCGAAGATGCTGTTTAATTTGTTTATTGTATTTTCTGTCTCTATCTTTAATACTATAATATTATACGTCGTCGTTAATTATGGAGGCAATGGGCTGAGTCATCATATTTGGTACAGTTGTATGTGTGACTTTTCTTATGGTTAGATATTGAATGGTTTATGGCCCATACTTTGATTCCATAACGTATTAATTAAAAATTTCCCTTGCTATTGAAAACGCTTTCTAATTAAAGTATAAAACCTTAACGGGGCTGACTTTATATATATATATATATATATATATGATGCGTCTGAATCATGAGGATTGACTTACTACAAAATTATTGGGATATTTAATGGGGCTTAAAAGAGCATGCAATAATGGGGTAAAGAAGTTCACTCTGACATCGGACTCAGCGGAAACCATCAACCTCCTCCAAAATGAGGTATCGGATCTTCATGAGAAACGGAGCTTGATTAGCAAGATAAAAATGATGCTCGAGCGGGATTGTGATGTCAATTTAGAAATTATTGAGAGAGATGTAAATGAAGCTGCTGATTGTATTGTAAAGAGTGCATTTGGTAGTGCTCTTGGATATCACATCCTTAATGAATACTATACGGTTGCTTTTCTGAAGGCAGCGGATGCCACTTAATTCACCTTTTTTATTTTTTTTGTCTTTTCTGTTTTTATTTCCGTTTGTATAAAAAAAAAGTATACAACCTTAAAATTTGTATTTTGTAATTTGTTTCATTTCCTCTATCACTTTTTATGCATATTTCGGTATAATTTGTAATCTGTTTTTAATAAGGCTAGTCTCGAATTTGACATTGTTTTTATTATTCGGGGTTTCCTGAATTGCCTAATGTCATCTTTCCGAAAATTGAAATATACACACAGTCTGCAGTATTTACATTTGAAAGAGGATTATATACTTTTTTTTTGGTGTGATTTGCTCATAATTTTACTTTATATACATATATATATATCTATGTTCGGCAATATATATATATATATATCTATGATTAGATTGAACAACAAACTTTCACCCCACCAAAAAAAGCACTAGATGTGTTGTGCATATAAGGTTGAAATTAAAAGCTCTATTACCTTTAACCCTGAGTAAGAAAAAGTCAAAATACGGAAATTCGGTGTGTGTAACCTCACTGAACAAAAGACATTACCTATTGAGCATGTTTGACTCAGCGTCTGTAAAGTACAAATACTCGTTCAACAATACTTTTCCGTACAATGAAATAATCGCATCTATATTTTACTTCGACTTGCATAAAAATGCTTTTTTACCATATTCCCAAACAAACCCATTATCAATCTTGGGATCTACTAGTATAAAAGCTTTCTCATTATTCCATTCAATTATGGTTGTTTCAATTAGAGGTGAAATTATTTCGATGTAATTTATGATTTATGAAATAAGTATATGAGAGGAGTTTTGTTTCGACTTGTATAAATATATTTCTCCAAAGTTAATAGGGTCACTGTAACCTCAAGACATTAGTAATTGCCATTTTAATAAAAAGAAGATTTTGGCACGTTAAAAAATGGCCATACATAAAAAGCTATCATTCTTTTTCTTTTTTGATTGAATATTATATTAAAACCTATTACTTACGATTTTTATCCAATTATTTGGTAATTGGTGTTTTTGAGTGAATTTAACCCTTTTTCATAAAAAAGGGTTAAAATCTTTTTTATGTTAAATTTGAGCATGACTGAATTTAAATATTGTGTCATCCAACATTAGCTCTATGAATTATATTTTTGGAATTTTGCTTTTGAAAAATTATGTGCACTTAAAAATTGATATGGAATATATCCTTAATTATGCTCCGACAAGGAAATCCAACCATGCCAATTTATTATTTGATATATCATATCGAACACCACTACCAGAAAAATAACATTTAGTGATGACAAAATTGATCGCTAAATGACTATTTTCGTGGTAGTGCACCTTTTTAATTGCTTACGCTTCTTATATAGAAAATAATAAGTTTTTAAAATAAGTCACCAGCTGAAAGTAGAGTAGTAAACTATAGTTATTTTCTATATATTTAATTTAATTTTTCCAAGAAAATCAAAGGGAAGGGAAAAAGAATTCATAACCAAGAATTCCTTCCGGAACTCATCTAAAAATATAATAATATATCAATCCACAAAAAATCCATTAATCAATTGAGAAAATTCCTGTTTTATCAATTAGAAAATTCCTTTATATTATAATTATAATTTTTCAGTGCCGAAAATGATTTTTACATTATTGATCCATGTGAATTAAAAATAAAGGGTCGTAGAAGGAAAAGATTGAGACATAAATGTAATTAATTATATTTAAGCAGCATTATCGACATAGTTCAATCAATGAAAAAAAAAAAAAAGAACTCACTTTACTACGTCGGTGTTTTCAGCATAGTTCTAATTTTCAACGTGAGTTGGGACAGAGTAATGGCGATAAAAAACAAAAGAATAATTTTCCTTGACAAATTTACAATCAAATCATAAATAGGAGAATTAATGAATAAAAAGTTTCAAAAATCCACAAAATTACCATAAGGTCTCAGGAGTAACGGTTGAGGTTGTTAATGAAGGCTGGTGATGTTGTTAATGACAACCTCAGCAGCCATTTCTGAGACCTTATGGTAATTTTGTAAATCTTTGGAACATTTTATTTATTAAATCTCTTATTTAGGACTTGATTGTAAATTTTTCAAGAAAGGGAAATTTTAATGAGATCTTTGTAATTTTTTCGTTTTATTAACTCTTTTTACTTTCAGACATTTTTAATTAGACACCTCTAACTTTTTTTTTTATCGATTTCAATCTAACTTTTAGTTAGTCTTCTGCAGTTTTTTTTTAAATTTTATTTACTAATTTTGTTCTTTAAAATTAATTTCAATCTTAAATTACTAATTATATGATATGGACAAATAATTGATATAGTTATTTGGAAGTAATAATCAATTATTATTGAATATAAATTAGACGTATAATATTATTCCATTTTTAGAAAATTGTATTGTTATAATTCAAATTTTATAATTACAAAAATTGAAATTTCAAAATAAATAATGTATATATATGTTAAAATAAAAATTATAAACTAATAGTAACATAATATTATAACAATAATTTATTATCTAAAGAGTGTTATTATTTATAAAATAAAGAATAAAAACTATTGGGACATAATTAAAAATCGTGTAAAAATATAAGGACATAATATAAAGAAAACAATTTATAAGGAGCTAATTAAAAATAAGTGAAGTTATAAATACTTGATAAAAAGAAAAAAATAGAGACCTAATTAAAATGTACATGGATACGCTGATTAATTATCCATTTAAAAAATTACACACATTATTTTCATCAAAATCGGTAAAATTGAATATTCCAAGACAATCGAAGTATAGCATACTATTCAGAAAACAAATAATCAATAGCTATATACGTTCGCATCTCTTTCACTGTAGTAACTTTGTTGACACAACCTTGTGTCACACATTTGCTTTATGTCTTGCTTTGCATCTTGCCTGAAGAATAAAGTCATGTCTATATTATGTGATGCTATATACTATTCTGATTTGTGATTGCAGATTTATCATTGGAAATTTAGCCTCAGATCCCAAATAAATAAAATATTTAAGGAATGATCCTAAAGATGAAAATATTTAATGAGAGGTTCTATTGACAACATGAGGTGTTGTCAACACAACGCATGTTGTTGTCAATACAAGGACCTCATATTGTCAATGAGGACTTCTCATTAAATATTTTCATCTTTGGGACCATTCCTTAAATATTTTACTTATTTAGGATCTGATACTAAATCTCCCTTTATAATTTCCATGACAAAGCACTACGTCAATATTATGTAATGCTCTTCTAATTATTCATATATTTCTTTTTAAAAAAACTTGGGCATGTATAGTGACTAGTTATGGCTCTTTTGGTACACTGGAATTGATTTTGGTGGAAATGGAAATAAAGATGGAAATGGGTATGAAGATGAAAAAAAGGAGGGTCAAAAAATCAATTTCATAAAATTGAATACAATTTCATGGGTTACATCATGGAAATCATTTCTACCTATTTTAAATTTCATTTCCACTTGAATTCCATTTACAATTCCATCGTACCAAACACGCCCTTAGAATCAAACAGATGCGCTGGTAGAAAAAGAAGAATTAAAAGATGACTTGAGCATTTTAGTTTTGATTGTGTGGGAGTGTTTTTTTTTTGGGTTGGGGGGGGGGGGTTCCTTAGATATTCATGAGTCTAAAATGACGAACTTCAAAACATGAAATAATGTTGTTATATTTGAATTATTTGGTAATTAAATCCCTTAATTAGAATCAAAATAATTTCCTCCTAAATATCTTATTTCTTAATACAAGAGTTAGTAATTTCGATTGCAACCTCAGATAGGGAATTGCAATTGTTGTGTAGGTAATGATAAGTCACGGTTGCGAAATTTGCCATTTCACGATTAGGTAATATTGCATTTTCATCACAGTTTAGAAATCTTTGTTTAATCCAGTAGTTGGTCTAATATGGGATTATAAAAATTCATCATTATGATTTGTTCTATCTACATTTCAATGATATTTTTCTGTCATTCTTATGAATAATAATTTAGCTTTCAACAATTAATTACAATTTAAATTAATCCATAATATAATATAACAAAATAAAACCATCCATGATCATCACATGCACAAAGATTCAATTTGAAACATACTAAAATTGGCATGGCAGGAACATTAGTAGTGGTTTAATTGGAAGAACCATTAGAGAAATAGTCAAACCCAAAGCCAAATGGGCATCGAACTAAATTATTGTTACGACCTGTTTAATATAGATAACTACTACACTTAATCATGATTTTGGGTTTACAATTGATTTTGCTATGTATAGGTCCTTACATATGTTGCCATGCTTGGCAACAGAATTATATTGCTACCAATGTACTTAATTTTCTGTATATAATTGTTTTGTATAAATAATTTTTAAATATAATATTAGTTTTGATGTGGTAATTAAATAATGATATATTAAAACTATATAAAGGCAATTAACAATTGCAAATAATAAAATACTTATTAGATACTAACTTTGCATAATATATACATATACAATTTTTGATTAATTGACTAACATGAGTGGTCTAAAAATTTTTTCAAACAAATATTTTCTACCTATTCTTTTAATTTATAAGTGAATAATACATACAAATCTTAAATTTCTCTTGGCTAGTAGGTCTAGACCCGCAGGCCAGCAGGGTGGCAGAGCTCTTTTTTGGGTATCTAAAATGATATAAAATGTGCCATTTAAGCTAATTTAATTAGGTAAAATAATTAAAATCAATTTTTTCCCAAAGGCAAACGTGAATATTTTGGTCCACCGAATATATGCCAACTCACCAAACACTCAAAGCTAATCAAATCTTGATGAAACGTTAGAATGCCAAAAGAGAAGAGAATAATGTACCAAAAATAAAACGATAGTGGAGAAAAATTTTCTCACTTTATCGATTGAGATTTTTTAAAAACAAAAAAGTAATAAAATTGAGATTAAAGTATACTTTTAGTTCTTTATGTTTGCGTGAGGTTTCATTTTAATCCTTTAAGTTTAAAAAGTGCACTTTCAGTCACTCAAACTTAACGCCGTTAGTTTCTCCTAACTGAAATTGCTGACTCATCAAATTTAATTAATGACCGTGCAATAAAACGTTGACAAATCATACTGACATTTTAATTTTAATTTAATAATAAAATAAATTTGATATTTTAAATTGTGTAAAATAAAAAAGATTTAAAAATAGCGTTAAGTTTGATGAATCAGCAATTTCCGTTAAGAGAGACTAACTGTGTTAAGTTCGAGAAACTGAAAGCGCACTTTTTAAACTTAGAGGACTAAAATGAAATCTAACGTAAATATAAAAGATTAAAAGTATACTTTAATCTAAAATTTAATATAAATTTACTGTCTTTTCGCTTTGGATTCGCTGTGCTTAAAGTTCAGATACATCCATGCATATATGATTGCAGCCCTAAAGATTGATCACAGTATGAAAACCGCTACTAATAATAACAGATAATGCTTTTAGAGTTTGTTTGATTTCACTCCTCAAAATTTAAGTTTTATTTAAATACTTACATTTTCTAGAAAAGTTAGTTTGAATGTAAAACTTCGGTTTGAAATCTAGGTTGTGAAAATAAAGCTATTTTCTTATCAAATCACACATTTTCTCATAATAAATTTTCTATTTCATATCTTTTCTTTATCTATCTTTCATTTTTTTTACTTACCTGTCTTAGAATCCATAAAAGCCAAAACTTCCGAAACACAATCACCTTTTCAAAACATAGGTTTTACCTCAGAATCTATAAAATTTATTTTCCAAAATCTAAATTTTATCTTAAAATCTATAAAAACTATTCTCAACTGGACTTTCAAACGAGCCCTTAAATGCTAATGTTATTATGGGAGTGGTTTTCAAGCCCTACCAACGTCTTCTTTGGCTTTGGTAGCGGTTTGTCGAGGCCACTGTTAATGTTGTGATGGGTTTGATTAACTAATGTGGTTGGTTGGTATCGGTTTGCCCAAAATTGTTACCCATGCTGTTTTTAGCGGTGAAAGCAATTAGAAATGTGCAACCAGATTTTTTGTATTTCATTCGTCAACGTGAATATCAAGGTGAATATTATTCTTCCATTCAATTTTTGACAATATTTTGCCGGTTTAAAAAACCGTTGAAATAATACATTTTATAGAGAATGCATTTTGACATAATGCATTTATATTGAATAAAGGCTCATTTGGAAGTTCTTTTGATAATAGCTTTTACAGATTTTGAGGTAAAACTTAAGTTTTGGAGAATAACTTTTACGGATTCAAAGGCAAAACATATGTGTTTGAAAAGGTGATTGTGTTTGGAAAATTTTGATTTTTACGGATTTTAAAGTAAAAGGCAAGTAGAAAACATGAAAGACAAAAAAAGAAAAAATAGAAAGAGAAAATTTATTAGAAGAGGGGGTGTGATTTAATAAGAAAATAGCTTTTTTTTTTCAAAACCTAGGTTTCAAACCGAGGTTTTGTATTTAAAATAGCTTTTCTAAAAAACGTGAGTACTTGGATAAAATTTAGGTTTTGGGAAGTGAAACCAAACAATCTCTAAATGTTGGACAGAGTGCATTTATTCTTCAAAAAATGATTTCCTCGCTTAGAATGTATTTTAAAAGAAGGAGTTAGTAAACA
>JANTPZ010084166.1:0-20043 GCA_025593235.1 Vachellia pachyceras
CTATAACTTCCCAAACATAAATCACATTTCAAAACCTAGGTTTTACCTCGGAATCTGTGAAACCTAGGTTTCAAACCTAGCATCCAAACCAGCCCATAAAGGGATGGATTATCCCATGATATGTATTGAAAGTTACCGGGAGCAACTTCTTTCGAACTGTGCAGGTAAGACAAGATAAAATCATTTTGAAATCCGTAAAAACTATTTTGAAATCTATAAAAATCATTTAGAAATCTATAAATTTTTCTTAAATTCTGTAAATTCTTCTTGAGATTTGTAAATTCTTTTTTTCTAACGGATTCTCAAACACATACATAATTTTTATGTAGAAAATAGGAATTCTTTTCAATATTTATCAGAGTGATTTTAGAATGATGTATCTATCTGCCAAGACTCACCTCTGGTGAGTGAATGCATGATTCGGAAAGATCCAATAAAAAGAACATACATTGTAACAGTAACAAAATAATTAATTTTGATTGGCATTATCTTTTTTTTTTTGGGACTGTCTCTCCTAAGCTATTGTTCACTGCATCCATGCCACTCATACTAATAATTATGTCTGTCCAGCCATCTTCCATGAAACTAGGATATGGTAAACGGCCTTTTTGACCCAGATGCCACTATTAGTGTATTATTATAGTTATAATGTGTCCGTTTGGAAAGGTGGTAGAGAAGTACTTTTATGCAAGTTGAGGTAAATATGTGAAGTAAATTATCCCATTTTACGAAAAAACACTGTTGAACATGCTTTTGAACTCCTGAGAAGTTTTGCCAAACAAAGTCAGTATCTTCAATACTGTTTGTGTGATATAAAATTATGAGAAATTACATCATCTATAAATTATGAATAATATATTTATTTGCTTGATTCTTTAATCTAACAACACCAATAATTTTTTTATTCCCTGGACTAATGGCTCGTTTGGAAGTTCAACTAAAAATTTAGATTTTGTACAAGTATTCACATTTTTTAGAACAATTATTTTGGAGACAAAACTTTGGTTTAAAACCTAAGTTTTCATAAAAAATATTTTCTTATCAAATCACACTTCTCTCTTAATAAATTTTCTCATTTTTCTTTCATACTTACTTTTTGCATCGAATTCCGTAAAAGTTAATAACTTCCCAAGTGCACTCATATTTCAAAACTTAGATTTTAACTTGGAATCTGTAAAGTCTACTCTTCCAAAATCTATTATCTAAAACCTAGGTTTTATCTCGGACTTTATAGAAGCTATTCTTAAATGGATTTCCAAGTAAACTCTAAATACCCGCGATACAATGTTACAAGCCAGTTTGAAAACGCGACTTTTCATTTATAGAAAAACTTTTCTGTTATTGGACTATAAAGATAATGGACATGTTTGGAAGAGCGATTGTAAAAGCCAAATGCACGTTTAACAGTATTTTTTCACAAAACAAGATAATATCTTTCATTAGTTACTTCGTCTTAGGTAAAAGTACTTATTTACTGCGTTTTAATATGGGTATAATGAATGGCTACGGGACAATTTTTGAAAAGCTACGCCGGGCTCCGAATGAATATTGAATTTATATAGCTACAAAATTTTTTTATTGAAATAATATACCCAAGACTGAACCCAGGCATCTTAATTAAAGAGAACAAGTATTTAAATAAATGAAATACTTGAATTTCAATAACTCTCAGCTTTATTATATATATATATATATAGAGAATCAAGTTTCCTGCCCCACGTCATGATTGGAAATTGGAAGCTACAGATTGTAGAAGTGAAAATAGAAAAAAAAATAATTAAAAAAATGGAAGAGAAACAAAATTTGTTGGGATCATGTGAAATGTGCGTCAGGATATCCAAATCCAAACGTTCGTGTTTGACAAATGAAAAGGTTGGCGACGACGCTTTACTGAAGAGAGAGAGAGAGTACAAAGGAGTTTGAGTCAAAATGTCAAATGAAGGTCCCCTGTTCCTAACCCTCCAAACCTCGTTCCCTCCGATTCCTGGTAATAAACCATCCTACACTATCCCTCATCCCAAACAAATTTGAGTGTGGTTGCGAAATTTACAGGGAGAAATAAGTTACAGATTCTTAAATAATTTTACGGATTTTAAAATAATTTTTATTAATTTTAAGATGATTTTTACAGATTTTAAAATGCTTTTATCTTTACTATTGGAAAGAAGTGTTTCCCAATGTGTTTTTTAACTTTAAGGAGTCATGTGACAGATTTAACTTCAACTATTTGAATTTTAAATACGTTTTTATTGAGTTGTTGTCATTTTTTTATGAGTCAAGTATTAAATTTCATACTTCTAGGGTCTGATAAAAATAAAGAAGAATTACTTAGAGGTTTCAAGTAAAAGAATGTGTTACAAAATGGTTTTAAGAGGTTGTAAATGGTAGTTACTTTACTTGTAAATTGTGTTTCTCGACTTGTCATTAACAATTTATCGGGACCATTTTGTAATGCATTCCTTTATTTGAGACCTTTAGATAATTCTCCCTAAAATTAAACTCTTACAAACTTACCACCTCAATGCACAATCTTTGGCTTATAGGTTCAATAATGTTTTTTTATAAAACAGAATTATATACTCTATATATTTAATTCAACCTATTAAAAGTAGTTCTTCACTTCATTCTCATATCAACACTATATCTATACTGGGCTTGTTTTGCTTCTTATTTTTAAAAAAGAAACACACGTTCAACAATATTTTTTTTATAAAATAAAATAATTTTTTTTATATATTTACTTCAACTTATATAAAAGTACGAAAACACTTCATAAGTTTGTTTAAATTAATTTGCAAGCTCCCAGTTTGCATTTCTTACGTCAGGCTCCATTCTATCAGCCTCACACGTGTCCTCTCCTTCACTCGTCCCCAGTCACTCTATCATCATCCTCCCTTCCAACCCTAGTCTAAGCTATATATTCCCCCTCGCTCTGTCTTTATCTCTTTTTCTCTTTCTCTCTTCAATTCATGTCCTTCTGTTTCTGCCACTACCTTCTGTAAATTTTCCGCTTTGTCCAAGGAGCTATCGGGCTGAGGCAGAGAACCTGGATTAAAACGGTCGCCTAGCTCGCGGATTTTTCTCTTGTGAATGTGATTTATTCACTCTTATTTTGTATGAGTGTTTTCGCATTCCTTGAATTTGCTCTCTCTTGTCGAACCCGATTTTGTTGCTGTGTTATTTTGAGAGAGCTTCCGACCAATGGCGGAAAGGAGATTGCGCGTGGGGTACGCCCTCGCATCTAAGAAGCAGAATAGCTTTATTCAGGACTCGTTGGTCACCCTCGCTAAATCTCGAGGCGTGGACCTCGTACGGGTCGATACAGAGTGCTCGCTGTTGGATCAGGGTCCCTTCGATTGTGTCCTTCACAAGTTGTACGGCGACGATTGGAAGAGGCAGTTGCGCGAGTTCAAGGCGGAATACCCTAATGCGCTGATTCTCGACTCTCCTGAGGCGATTGAGAGACTCCATAACCGGATTTCCATGCTGCAGGTGGTGTCCGAGTTGGCAATTGAGGTCCGGGACGAGACCTTCGGGATTCCTAAGCAGATTGTCATATACGACAGTGAAACGCTGTTTGATCGGCAGGCGTGGGAGACTTTGAAGTTTCCGGTGATTGCTAAGCCTTTGGTGGCGGACGGGAGCGCCAAGTCGCACAAAATGGCGCTCGTTTACAACCATGATAGCTTGAACAAACTGAAGCCGCCGATAGTGTTGCAGGAGTTTGTGAACCATGGAGGAGTCATTTTTAAAGTGTATGTGGCGGGACAGCACGTTAAATGCGTCAAGAGGAAGTCTTTGCCGGATGTTTCAGAGGATAAGTTGGAGGTTTCAGGGGACTTGCTGTCTTTCTCTCAGGTCTCGAATTTGGCCACTAATGAGAGGATTGATATGTATTACAAGCTGATGCGATTGGACAGCACAGCGATGCCCCCGCTGAACTTCATTACCGAGATAGCTCGAGGTTTGCGGCACGCACTGAAGTTGAACCTTTTTAACTTCGATGTGATTCGTGACTCTAGAAATGAGAATCGGTATCTCATAGTCGACATTAACTACTTCCCGGGATATGCCAAGATGCCCGGTTATGAGACTGTGTTGACAGACTTTTTCTGTGATATAATGTACATGAAACGGAAGGAAGAGGTAGAGAGTCCGATTGAAATTGATAGCTCAGTGATTACTGGTATGGATAGCTGTCAGGTGATGAGAAAAATATTAAGCAATACTTGTGGTGATGGGGATGATGGTAGCCTTCAGGTTTCAGCTCTTAGCAGGGAGGAGAAAGAGAGTTCTCTTCAAGTCTGATACATTGTGTCAAGGGACCTCATTCTATGATTATGATCAGTTGGTTATTTTGGGTAAACTGAATTTGCCTGATAGACCCATGCACCAATTGGTCGATAGACATGAGTACAACATTCGGTTTAAATAGCAGTTGGGACAGTGGTGAAACGAGTAACTTGTTTGTGCCTAAATTAACCTTTTAACATGTATATTCCATCCATCATTCCTGGAGATAGGTACTTCTCAAACACCTCTGAAGGTTTAGGAAAGTTGTATGTTGAGGCTTAAGTTCTTGTTAGAATCTGTTTTCTTTTGTTCCCCTGCTAGAAACTTAATGGGTTTTATTTTCATCTGGTCAATTCTACTCTCATTTTGGATTTCTTGCTTTGTTGGCATTAATTATGACTATAATTTCTTACAGTGATATAATTAATCCCTGCGCGAAGGGTCTCACTGGGCCAAATCTGATCTGAGGGTTCCTTAATCGGTAATAATTATATGATAGCAACTATGTCTTGAAGTTAATGTAAACAAGAAAAGGACTCGTATACTATATTCTTCTCCCCACAAAAACCATTTGAATCATGGACAACAATTCTTTAAGATGTGAAACAATATGAGGACTGATAGATATCAGGCCAAAAAATGAAAGCCACAAAAAAAAAAGGATGACTGAGATAATCAATACCAATGTTCTGATATAACTTCTGTTAAACGAGTAAAAATTTAAATATGATTCTGATTTTATTATGATTTTGTCCATGAATGCATGAAGATACTTTTTTTAAAAAAAAAATTAAGGAACATGATTGGAAAGAGGGTCAAGAATATTCTTCTTTGATTGCATTTTTAGCATCAGTAAGCTCAGGAACATTTTTTTTTTGACAGTCTATGGTTTATTTTCTTAGCCACAGGTCACTGTACGAAAAGTTTGTAAACCAAACTTTCAGTGGCTCAATAGATTATTCCAAACAGTGGAGTAAATTTTTGTTGAAAGCAGAGCTGAACAATTGCAAGCAAAGAAAACTTTCATATGACATGTAATATATAGTTTTTGACTTATGGGGATGTTTTGTGGGAGTCTTGACTCTTGATTGTAGACTGGGTTATTGATTTCAGACTGGTCTGCAGATACCCTGCATGTGTTTACCTTGTGTTAGGCTCTAATATCTGATATTTATGGTTTGTCTCATCTTGATCAACCGTTTGAGACCTATATGGAAGTATTGCATGGTAATATGATGTCTATTTGACGAACAAAATCCGACGAAAACATAATGGTTACATGTCAAAATTATATAATTTTCCTTTTAGGTCCTTTTGCGGGGAGCCTTAATTGTAAACAATGCTTATGCACAATTATTGTATAGACTTTGATTTCGGCTGTAGATATCCTGCATGTGTTTTCCTTATGTGTAGATTCTTAAATCTGTATATCTATAGTTTCTCGCCTGCTGGATCACCATTAAAAGCCTTTTGATATGACATCTCTAAAACAAACAGATTCCAACAAAACATGATAGCGACAAATTTTAAATGCTACACATCTGCAGTCACGAGGAAGTTCCAGTACAATGAATCTTATCCTAGCGTAAATTTTATACTTATTTGATAACATATCTTGTGTTTAGTCTATCTATGACATTCTTGTATCATTGTTGATGATGGTGTGTGAGGTGCATTGTTGCAGAAAAGGGTTTCTGGAGCCATCACACCTGGTATGCATGTTGCAACGTTGAATGTGGTGTATCATGTATATATAATAATTATATAATATAAAGTTCAAGTTCATGAAGAACCAACAACTTCTTATATGGGAGTCTTAAACAACTCATTAATACTTGCTCCATCCAAATTCATGATCTTACTAGATGAGCAGAAACTAAACTCACAAATTCCCTTTCATATTAGATGGGAATCATAGAAACCTGAGAAGAGCAGATAAGAAGGTAAGTAAAAGAGATGAGAGGAAGAGGAATAAGAAACAGAGAAAATGGAGAATATAGCTGAATCAGAGAGCTGGTATGCTGTTGCACACTGCTTCCTCACAGAATGTTGTTGCGTAAAAGAGCTTTGGGATGCAGAGAGGTTTTGCTGTTTGCAGAGCGTTGATTGATGGTGCTCCCTGGTTTTACTTTTAAAGTTTAATATGACAAGGTTTACCTGATGATAAAGAAGAGAAGAGAAGAAAAGAAAAGAGGATGGCATGCTTCCCCCCCAAGCGCCCCCTCCCCCACCCCAAATTAAAAGAAATGCGTCAAGTGTGGAACCACACTTGGAAACCTTATTATAATACCAAAACATGTATTTAGCTTTTGCAGCGAAATAGAAGCTGAAATTTGGTTTCCAATTTCATGCAAGCTGCTCTAAATTATTTTTTTGAGGTTTTTCTGTTAAGCAAGGACCTTAGGATGGGGGACAAAAATGATCATCTTGCTCTTGCAAAAACTTGTATCTTAGCATTGGGATGTTTATCGCATTTTTAGTAAACAGGTTTCATTTCCTGTGCTGCAGTGTGAAACTTCAGCGGTTTAATAGACAACGGATAGGACAATAGATGGGTAATGGGATGTAGACTCGTATCGGTAAAAGCAAGAACATTAAAAACGCTAGTAGAATATTCTACAGGAAATGCGGTGAAGTTTGGTTGCCAAATCTGCTTATGCACATTGGTTGCATTGACTTTGAACTCACTTATAGTTGTGCCGCATTTGTTTGGCTTGTATGTAATTTCTGGTGTCCCAGATCATCATTTTGCAGAGGCTTCACAAGGGCTGATGACTCAGCTCTCCTAATTCTCCCTTATTTATACCCCGTGAAGTCCTAACTAGCAGTCACTGATTCCTTCCCACCTCTCTATCATGTCGATCTTTGACAGTTGATCTATCATTTCTACATGCACCAATTCCAGACTTTGTAGGAGTCAAGCATAGTTCTACCTTCTTGATTACCAACATTCTAATCTGCTTGGAAAAATTATTGTTCTGTGATGTTTTTATCAATTTAATATACTGTTTCCAGTAAATAATCTATAATAATGAAATTCCCTGAAAATTTGCATGCTCATTTTTTGTTTGAATTGGGATTCACACCCCGTATCTTTTCTACTTGGTTTTCTCTGGCTAGAGACAGTTGGTAACATAACACTATACATGTGATTTTCCGATGTGATATTTCATCAATGATTTTCAGGGCATGCCTCTTATCATTTATTAGCCATGTTAGATTTGAGTAACTATTCCAAAGGCGTTTTCTGTACTCACATATTTGAATTCAAGATAACGTACTAGCTATATAATTTAACAAAAACTAAGTATAAAATTAAGAAAAAATTAATCTACTGATTCTTATAATTTTGATTAAATTATAACTTGATTTTTTTCACATTTTGATTCGGTGCAACTTAATCCATCAAGTTTTGATTTAACTATAACTCAGTTCCTCAAGTTTAACTCACTTTAATCCGACATCTATAATTTAAACCCTTTTATAATCGGATTCCCTACTTTTATTAGATGTATTTTTATTTTTTAGAACAAAGGGATGAATTGTTCTATGACTTCCGTTCTCACCTTTTTGAAGTATCACTTTAATCTATTACGAATTTTTTTGTTTATTATATATATCTAAAGAGAATCTTATTTAAGTTATTGTTAGATTTCTCAATGAGAATTTAAACATTTATTATTTTGTTACGATGAGGAACTAACTCCTTCTGTTATGGATTCGTCCTACGAGGGTTTGAATGAATTAAAAGACATAGATGATCAAATTATATATTTTTTTTAAAATTTTCTCATCTAAGATAGCACACACGAACATTCCATTTCATTAAAATTCTCATTTGACAGTAACATTTTTCTGTCTCCTTTCATATATATGTGTGTGTATCTCAGTCTCTTTATATACAGTTAGACTACACACACATGTTTGTTGTGCCAGAAATGGCATATACGCGATAATCACCTAAAGAGAAAAACTGAAAAAATTCTTAGAATTCTGCATTTATTACAAGACATTTCTACAGAAAATTAAGATACAAGTTTACTACAAGCCCTTCTATCATCTTGTAACGAATCTAAATAATATAAAAAAAAGGAAAACAGCTTGAATGAACAATTCTATGCATAGATGGTTTTGATCCCCCAGAAAAGGCAATTATTCATTATCTCTACGACGAGTCTGGAGATGCCAAAGTTGATGATAATCTGAAAATTACATGGCAATAACTAATCAAATTGTCTGCAAAAGCACCAACGTTTGGAAAACAAAGCAAAAGAAAATGACGAATTGCAGTGCACCAAAACACAAAAGATCATTTTCTGCTTACACACCCACTTGATACAGTCTCAAGTATATATTATCTGCTTAGTGTATTTAAGATTATGAATAATAAAACTTCGGCATTTATGATTGAAGAAATTAATATTAGATTTTGAGAAAGGAATTTAATTATAAAAAATCTTAATAACAAGGAGTATAAACTTGTTATATATTTCATTGAAAATTTTCATTATATGCTTTTTTTTAGTTGTTATTGAACTTTAGGATATAGTTAAATATATTCCTTAGGATATTACTATAATTCCCCATTGCAAGATTCAAACGCATGATGGTGACAAAAGAATGACACCTGGTATATCATATGTTTAATTGATATAAACAAACGCCAAAACAACTATGCTTTTAGCCTTATCCTTTAAGAATTAAGAATGAACCTAGGTCATGTCACTAACTATACTACCGTAGATATTATATCCTCGTATAAACTAAACTAATCCATTGGTAATTTTCTCATTTGTTTCCCTGATCATGTTCTGATTATTCAAACAGAAAAGCGATGGAGGAAAAAAAAAATTAACAATTAGAAGAAAACATACTCGAGAATCTGCTTCCAGTCAGAACCAGTTATTTCATCATCCAGAAGCTTCTCCCAGCTCTCAAACATTATAGAAGAATTAGGTGACTGATCAGTGGACACTGGAGCTGCATTGCAGCGACCGTCCGTTTGCTTTACGGCTGAGCTGGTGACTGGAGACGCTGAGACTAGAGCAGGTATTTTCATTTCTGACGACTTGCTGTCATGTGGAATAATATTATAAATGTTGCTTCCATTATTAAAACCAAAACCTTCTGAACCAGATCCTCCTTGTGCTTGAGGGAATAATAGACCATGTGGGTTTGCAAGTTCTTGACCTCTGGTAGTCCCATTCATAACGGATTGAAGTTGAAGTGGGTTGAGGGTATGACTATTATTATTAATATGGCCTAAGAGGCAAGGGTTTGAACTAACAATTTGTAATAGGTTTTGGAGAAGTTGGATTTTGGTTAGCTGATTAGTGAGATCAAGTTGTGAAGAAGCCGGAGGGTTGTTGTTGCCCCATGGAGCCATATTGTTTGAGGATGATGAGATTCCAAGCAAGTGATGAGAGACGTTGATGAGGTGATTGAAGTCAGTTCTGGGTTTGTGAGTTTCTGGGTCAATACCCATCTGAAGCAGCTTCTTCCTTATATGAGTGTTCCAGTAGTTCTTTATTTCATTATCTGTTCTTCCAGGAAGATGCCCTGCAATCTTTGACCACCTACAACAACAAAATGTGTCAAATAATCAAGTTTTCTTATTTTATTATTAGCTTTATAAATTCTAAAATCTTGCATGCTATTTGGTGTAGGTTATTAGCTCTATTTATATCAGAGTCTTACATTGATTAAATAGAAAAAGGACTATACATATAATGTTAAGGAAGGTCCTACATATCAAATTGATTTACACTATTTTGATATATAGAAACGATAAACCTAATATATACCTCCATCTCAAACAAACTCTCTGTCATCATATTTAGGAGGAAAAGAATATACTGAAATCCAGGCACCTTTACTTTGCTCAGACAATTCTAATAACTGATCAAACAAGAGAAAGTTTCCAAATAAAGCCTAAACTTGGTCTCTTTCGTATCCTTTATCCACACACACACACACACACACACACGCACGCAAAGCAAAGATATAAACACACACACACACACACGCACACAAATCAAAGATATAAACACACACACACACACACACACACACTCACTTGTTTCCCAGAACAGAATGAAGGCTGATGATGATTCTTTCTTCTTCTTCAGAGAATTTACCTCTCTTGATATCAGGCCTCAGGTAATTAGTCCATCTGAGCCTGCAACTCTTGCCACACCTATTGAGACCAGCATGCTTGGGAAGTGTCCTCCAACTTCCATGGCCGTGCTTGCTTATATATTCCACAAGCTTCTGATCTTCTTCTGGTGTCCATGGCCCTTTCTTCACTCCACTATTCTCATCACAACATGGAACCCTACCCATGTTAACAGTTATAATCCAACACAAAACAACACAGAGATGTTTCTGTGTGTGTGACAGATATATATATATATATATATATGCTCTCTCTCTCTCTCTCTCAGGAGAAAATCCAAGTTAGAAAAGGCCTCAACTGAGATAGCTAGGAGATGGTGGTTTTTATAGATGCATGGAATGATCATACAGACGAGAGAGAGAAACAGTAGGCGAAGTGAAAGAAGCAACGTTACGTTCCGAGGGATTATTATAATTATATATTATTTTTATTAGTCAAGGGGATGAATTATTATGGGGACACAGTAGTATTAAAATAATAATCGTTATATATAGAAAGGGGAGATTAGGTAGTGCGCGTGTCGTTAAAGTAGAAGGTAAGTTGCGTGGAACTTTCTTGAAGTTCATGCATTTATACATATTTTCTACGAGTTTAGTTACAGTAAAATTATTAGCTTGGCTTAATTTGACCCATTGGTTCAACCATTTTAGATTTTCGATACCATCGAGAGAGACACACATGATATGAGAGATTACGTAATTAAACTCAGCTTCTTGAGGCAGCAGTGACCAGAAAATTAAATAGCATTGCCATGAACGTTGCTAGCTAGGGTTGGTATATACGATCAACTTGGTCTCCAAAGAATTGAATGCAGCCCTGGCTAAAATTCAAATCTTGAAAAAATTACAATACGGTTTTGATTATTTTCTGTCTCATCATGAGACAGAAAGCTAGCAAGGTTCGGTTTCTGTATGATTTAGGGCCTCTTGATTGATTAATTGCTGTACTTCTTAAGATATGGTTCATCCGGGCCAAATCTAAGTGAACTGGAAATTTCATAATGATTATGTTATGTTCAATTATCAAGAAGAGAAATTTATAGTACTAGTATCTTTTTTGCACAACATCATATAAATATATCGATGTTTTCTATAATTAATTGATTTGTTCTGCCTGGTAATAAGAGATATTATAGCCACTAGTTATCAACAAAATTATGATTAGTCTAGTTGGTAAAAAAATTAGTGCATAATACGTAAAGTTTTGAATTCAAATCTTATTGCTAATACGACAGATTTATTAGTAGACAATTTGTAAATTCATCTTTAAATATCTTTTGATTGGGCAAAAAAAAAGTAAACATCTTTTGAATCCAAAAACATACATTGACCTTGATGGTTTCGTGATGTCAAACTCAATAAGTTTTCATTTCACACGTTTATGTTTCTTCTATGGTTATGCAAATTTCAGTCCTCAAATTTGCAGAGACATTAATCATCAATCAATATACTCATAAAAATGAATAATGAAAAATCATTATAATTAGGTGCCGCGAATTACTCAACATAGGACGCTGCCGACGATTACTAGTTCTCGGATTCATATTTGAATCCTCATTAGTGTTGTCATCAACTTTGTCACTATCTTTTTATATGGAAGACTAAAATTGATTGTTATATATATATATATAGCCAGATTATTCAAGTCTACAACTGCTCCTGTGTGTCCTCATTGTATAGTTGGATCGCCTTTTCACCTAAATATATTCATATTCATTTCTGGAAATTCAAAACAGTGTTTCTTGTTAATGTTCATAGTTTAATTAATTATACATGGTAAAATGGGTCAAACACTAATATATTTAGCGCAAATTAGGGATATGGCAGGTTGATCAACATGTGTCACGCCATTGATCTATCGCTGCGATAATGTTGGTTATATATCCGTTTGTGAACGCGTTAGATAAGTACTTTTATATAAGTCGAAGTAAATATGTGAAGGAGATTATTTCGTTTTGCGAAAAAACACTGTTGAACATGTGTTTAACTTTTTTTAACGCTATGCCAAATAAGCCTATATCACATACATGTAGATATATATATATATATATATATTATATCGGAATAACACGAAAGTCATTCACATTTTGGACTTTAAGGTTAGGTCTCCGGGCTTTATCTCTTAGAAGCTTCTATCACAAGTAACAAAAGCCACGAGTGTTCGACACATTCATTCGTATTGATCGCTGACAGTTGCATTTTTTTATGGTTCTAAAATAAATTGGCAGAATTATCATGAGATTTTTTTTAAAAAAGGACTTAATTAACTATAAAATATCCCAATGACATATGAGCAATCTAAATTTATTGTTATTTCCTACACTGTGACTTATAATTACTTGTTCCTTAGTTGTTATAAAATGTTTGAGTCATTAAACCCATTCTCTAGGATTTTACAGTAATTCCCAAGAAAATTAACAGTTCAGGTTTAAGTAACTCTTTTAATCTTTTACATCGAAAACTGATATATTGATAAGAAACCTCCTTATATATTGTGTGTAATAAATAAGGGGCATTTAGGAAAAAAATTATATAACAAAAAGAAAAAGTGGATTGAGATATTATTTTTAAAGCAAATGTTTCACTATAACCGTTACTTTTAGAACCAAATGTAGTATTTATAATACATTTCCTATATAGTTTCTATAACTACATTATTTCTTAATTACAAAAACATGTGATTTTTTTTTCAAACTCTAGGCATAGAACATTAGGACCATGCAATATGTATAATACATTTTTTTTCTAAGGTTAGATTAGATTACATATCAATGCCTAATCACACACACACGGGGTTTATTTTTCATTAACCTTATTATCTCTATAAATAAACAAATTAAATCATCACTCAGTTTCACACACTAACTGGCCGGTTTTGAATTTTCCGTCAGCTTCAGGTCAATGATTTTATATAGGGAGGACAAAAAAAGGGTGAAATAACTAAACTTCAATGACCAAATTAATGGTCCAAAACAAGAAGTGTGCAATAACGCAATTTTATATTAAAAACGGATAGTACACACACATATTTATAGATATATACAGGCATAATAATTACATATAAATACATAACTAATTGTAGACACTAGCTATATGTACGTGTTATTCATTTTCACATGTTGTCTAGTTCATATTGATATATATATATATATATATATATTACCAAACATCTACCAAACTCAATATATAGTAAAAGTAAAAGTGAACATCATTCAGAAACTTCAGGCACGACGACGTACGAGTGGAAACTCCAGTATTTGCCCTAGTCAAGGTGAAATAAAAACCACTGATTTATTATTCAAAATAATGAAGTGTGTATCTATAATATAAACACATGTGCTTTATTATCCTCAAAAAGAGTAAAACATTCAGAAAAAGGTCTACAAGTTGTCAGTATTAATTATAATATACAATAAAGGGAGATCGACGTGTTGATTAAGGTTTTGAATGAACACAATCGAAGATTTGACATTTCATAGGATTAAGGTTTGGTTTTGTCATCCATGTATTAATTAAAAAGGAACAAAAATTACAGGTCGAGGTTTGACTATGTTTATGCTCTTTCTAATAAGCTAGTGTGACATCATAGTGTGAGATTAGTCCATGGGAAAAATATAGGACGGTGAGATTTGCTGGCAGTTTTCAAAATTCTTACCTCATCTATCTTTCGTTCCAATTTATGCCTATTTCGATAACTAACCATGTATTAATATAATCAATAGGCTTGTTTGGATAGCCTGTTTGGGTATCCAAAAGCTATTCCTGCGCTTATCGAGACAAAATTCCTCTCACATATTTACCTCGGAATCTGTGTCCGTTCTCCCAACAAACTTACCAAACAAGCCCAATAAAGCACAAAGAAAAAGATATGGTCGCTAGGATTGTAAGAGAAGAGGAAGAAGAAGCGAAGAATATGAGGTTTTTATCAGATACTTGGCTTTAAGAAGATAATCCTTTCAATTACTTGTGGAACATGGTTTCCTAATTTTTTTTTTAAAAAAAGAACCTATGATTAGTTGCATATACCAAGGTAAAGGAAACCGGACCGGTGATTAAACCGGATAAGACAGTGGGTTAAGGGTTAGTGGGTCAGACCGGAGTCAAACCGGATCAAACCGGTGAAAAATAAAAATCTAAAATTAAAATTTTAAACATATAACTCATTTTTAAATAATACGTATAAAGCACTTTTGGTACATCAATAAAGAGGAAAAACTTGCTGCAGGTGGGTTTCTAACAATGGCATTTAAATAAAAGGCAAGGTGGCATAGCTGCATCGAGATGTGAGAGAGGGATGGAGCTCAACTGGTGAGTCACGTGATGATTAGATGCATTGAATGATGTCCAGCCTTTTGCCCTTTTTCCTTACAACACAACCTATCTAATCACTCATCTCCAGCGACCACTTCCTGATAATCTCTCTCACGCTCTCTTAGTTTCTTCTACCGCCACTAAATCTCTCTCCATCTCTGATCTACGCGAAGCAGTGATCACTTCAAAGATCAACCCTCTTCCTTCCCCAGCCCCTGATGGCCTTCATCTTTGGTGTGATCATCCTCTTCCTTACTATCTCCTTCGGCGTCCCACTCGGAGCTCTCATCCATAACTCCAGTTCCAAGCCACGATAACCCCTTCCACCAGGATCGTCGATGCCTCCACTGGAACTGTATGCAACATTACATGTTTTCAGGACTCTTGCTGCTCCATTATTTCCCCACTCACCGCTTCTCTCTTCATGCTTCTACTCTTTCTGATCGGAAAAATGGCCCAACTCGGGGTCATCCATAGCCCAGACCGGCTTGGACGCCGAGTCACCGGTTTCCGGCTTAAACCGGTCGGTCCGGTCCGGGTTCTCTAACCTTGGCATATACTTTGTATATATTGTTGAAAACGATTGTTTTGCACCCATATGATTCATTGTATTCGACAATAACAAGAATTCGGAGAGTATGAAAGCCACTAGATAATGCCTTCTTGGTAAATAATATCACCTCTGCTAAATACTAAATATAAAAGCCAAGTGATTTTCTTAGAAATTAAGGAAGTAAATTATTTATATATTTATCATTTTTTCTTCAAACTAATTTGATTAACTTATGAATTGATACATAATCTGACGATGTAAATATATATTTTAGAATACATGTTATAGTTAAGTAATTTCTTTATCTTTTTTTAATCTTCTCAAGAAATTCAATTGTTTCTAATATAAAGAATCATAGGTAATATATAGTTTAATATTTATACATTTGCTAATTATACGCTAGGAAATATTATTCCCTCCGGTTCCTTTTGTAAGCAACAATTACACATATCATGTGAAGCGAATTAGCAATTAAAATTAGTTAAAAGTAATAAATGTGTAAGTGATGTAATTTTTTTTTTCAAATTTACCTTTATTATATGAAGATGATGAGTGAGAGAGAAAATTGGTGGAAGAAAAGATAAGATAGACATGCAACTATTAGGGGTAAAAGTTAGAAAAATGCATTAAATATTTGGACAACAAGAAAGTGTTGCTTATAAATAGAATTAGAGAGAGTAATCTATTAAAAAATATAGTTCCTTATCATAGCGCTTGAGGAGACATTTGATACCCAACTAAAGCACCGTTACGTGTAGTGAAAGCAAGTCCCAATTTAAGCTATGATGCTTGATACTAGATTGACGCCCTGCCCTTAGTTTGAGATGAGTCTAACATCTTGCCTAAGTTTTCATTACAAAAAAATTACACATGTGTATATTGAAAAACAGAGTGTATGTGTTTTTCATTGCATCATTCCCATTAATAACCTATTTACATAATATAGTCTAATTCATAGAAAATTGCATTTTCATAATTTATTAATAGTACTGTTGTGACTCATCTCAAATTTTATGTAAAGTACGAAATTTACAATTCAGTTATTAGTACAACGTCAATTTCTAACATATCTATCATTTATGTGAATATTTAAAAAGCTATCATATAACTTAAATTACAATAAAATTTTAATATTATTTAGCTAAAACATCTTTAATTGATGAAGAATGAGATGGGGGTATTTGAGATTGTTTAATTTGACGGATAATTATTGTTATTGATAAATTAAAGGCTAGAATTGTAACAAAGAAATAATATTTATTAAAATTCGAAGGGATGCTTATTATTTTGAATTAAAACTCAGAAGTGAGAGGTATTCTAAGATAGAGGTTGCAAAAAGTAGTTAACATAACTAATAGCATAAGCATAGCCTAATGAAGTTAGGTAGTTTTTAATTTATTATAATGCTTATGTTATTATTTTGTCAAGACAATGATGAGCTTCGAAAAATTGAGAGGTTTAAATGGATAATTTGAAGAATGTCCATTTAACTAATTTCTTGTAGGATCCATTCTCTAAATTTTCATTATGTTCTATTAATTAGACAAAGCTGAGTTTGTGCGTTACATATATAGAATATTGCTGTGTGTTTGGGGGAGCTTCTAAACTCCCTAAAAGCACGTTCAATAGTACTTTTCTGCAAAACGAGATAATCTCTTCCATATATTTACCTCAACTTGTGTAAAAGTACTTCTCTACCTCGTTTCCAAACTGACCCAATATTATGTGCCTGTTTATGGCTTACTAAACACATTTTTAGCAGTGTTTTTTCGTAAAACGAGATAATCTCCTTTACCTATTTGCTTCAATTTACGTAAAAATACTTATCTACCATGTTCCCAAACGGGACCTATATATTCAATAAACATTATATTTGATAGGTTTAACTTGATGTTCACTTTATTTAAGAAAATTCCTAAAATTCTAAAATGAAAATTTAATATTTTAAAAATGAGATGGAAAAAATTGTATCCCAAACGTAAAGAACAGTTGGTTCTCTAGCTCGACTTGTTTTCCCAAAGATCTTGGCCAATAAATCATTTATTTATTTATTTACAATTCAGTGTAAGGCTCCCAATGATACACACAAATACACACACGAAGATAATGCACAAAGACACGACATGAAGGAAAGCGTACCGAACAAAATGAGTGCTTGAATCCTCCTTGAAAATGTGATAGATGGAATAAGGCCATCTAGATTTACCTCAACATCCTCTTCTTCAATAGCCAAATCAGTTGGCACGCTTGAAGTGGTGTTAGCACCTGGGAGCAACTGCCCCAGCAACTTATCTTTGAAAGAGACTGCCGGAGATGGCTGGTGATGAACTGCAGAAGTGTCCACATGCATAGGAGAGACGGGACCTGAGTTGACAGAATGTTTCGGAACCTCAGCTGATTCATCAGGCCGCGCAGAGTGCTCTTCTACCAGCGTCTGTTTACCATTTTCCTCTGACTGAGTGTTCTCCGTATCTCCTGGTTCCTCCATGTTAGCGTCAGCCCCATCACTTTTATCTCTTATCTTAATCTTCTTAGTAGATCTATTCTCCTCAGCACTGGACGTGCGTGCCTCCTTCATCGCAAGCTCGACGTCAAGAGCAACTTCCATCCCCCCCCCAATTTTTTTCTTACCATCCAAGCTCTATCATATTTCCAGCGTACCGAACAAAATAAGATATATATTAGCACCAAAAAAATGGCCACACGAAACATATCACTAAAAAAAAGTGAGGACATGAAGGATTCGGGTGAATCTTCCGACTCTGATTGTAGATACCCACATATTACTTCGATCACAAAAGTAACCCAAAATATGACACACAGTAAAGGCATAAAGAAAAGGAAGAGATGAAGGAGGGAAGTTTCTATTCATGGGAAAAAAATGGGCATTGTTCCTTTATAAACAAAGGAATAAAATCTGCCCCATTGATAAGAAATCGTTCTCATCCTTTTTGAGTAACTGTTGCCTCTTTATTTGAATTTTGAATTATAAAATTATATTTTAAGAATTTTTATTTGTTCCCACAAAAGTGCTTATTTAGCATTCGACTCAATACAAGGATTTTGAGCCTAATCTAATTAAGGGTGGTCTATATTCCAATAGAACATGACGGTCCCCTCATCGATTTTAATTTTTTAAAAAAATTATAAGTGAAAGAATGTATCTTATATTTTTGGCGGCAACGTGACCCGTATCTTTACTTGGTAGAAAAGACAAAATTAATATATATTCTGTTTTCTTTATCTTAATTTGTAGGATTCAATAACGTGGAATGTCAAAAAAAAACCAAGTAGAAAATAATTTTGCTATAGAATATACACTGTGAATTCTATTTATAAGTCATTTTCAACATGTTTAATATAAATCAATAAAAATCCTAAACTTCATTAATTCAACATTAGAATACAACAAATTTTTAATTTTGTTATCCCTATTTAATATACAATATACATTTTAAGAATAAAGTCAATATAATAATAAATAAAAAATAAAATTGTAAATTTTACATGAAAATTTTGATTATACAAAAATTCCTTCTCTTCCCGCAGATAGCATAAGAGGGGTAAAAGAATTCCATATGAAAAAGCCTAGATTTTTGCTCATCGTCCATGTTTATTGATCCATACAAAAAAGGGTAAGTTGGGGAAAATCCCCTGTTGAAGAATTAATTAGAGAATAAGACTTATTCAATTGCATATTGTGAAAGATCTCGTTTTACAATTAATTCTTTGATGGGGGACTTTTCCTCAATTCTCCT
Source organism: Vachellia pachyceras (assembly GCA_025593235.1). NCBI lineage: Eukaryota > Viridiplantae > Streptophyta > Magnoliopsida > Fabales > Fabaceae > Vachellia > Vachellia pachyceras. The sequence goes on from JANTPZ010084166.1 coordinate 19,090, forward strand.
TACCAAAAAAAAAAAAAAATAGACGCAATGAGCTTTATAAAAACGGCAATGCATCGAAGGGTGTATTGCATATATCCAAAGGAAACAATATGTTAATAATAATGGTTAAACCTTGGCAAAATAATAATAATAATGGTTAAATATATTTTTAGTTCATATAGTTTACTTTGACTTGAGTTTTGATCCCTGAAATTTAAAAGTGATGGTTTTTTCTTTTAAATTCATTCTGTTTAAAACTGTCAATTCATGTAGTTTTAAAAAACTCTTATACTTTTGATCAATTTTGATTTTAGTCCCTATATTTTGAATATATTTTTGTTTTAATCTCTAAAATTAACGATGTTAATTAATATCGTCAATTATTATGAAATTATAGAAACCAAAATCATATGTGTTTAAAATTTCTGGAACCAAGACCAAGAAAGATAAAAAAAATAAAAAATAAAAATATAAAAACAAGAAAGAAATTTAAAACTATAGAGATATGCCATATAAGAATTGTTTCGATACAATCTTATCTAATTATTAAGTCATTTCATCATAATTAATAGAGTCGGTGACATATAAACAAAATTAAAGATGTTAATTTGAGTTTAAATTCTTTTAAAATTACAGAGACTAATAGTTTTAAATAGAATGAGCTTAAAAAAATCAAAACCACAACTTTTAGATTTCATTGACCAAAATCCGAATCAATTAAATTATACAACAAAATAGGTTTAATCCTAATAATAATGCTTGTAGTTTTACAAAGAAGAAAAGGAAACAGGTTTGGAATGTAAATTAACAAATTAACAAACTAGATTACGAAAGAAAGCTGTGCTAAAATCTAAATGAATCATGACTTTTGAGAAGTGCGAAAGAAGAAGGCGAATGGCATGCGAAATAGTAGATCCCAACATATCTGAAGAACGATCCATAGGATGAATTTGTTCCCAATACAAATTACTTAGA
>JANTPZ010084168.1:0-34302 GCA_025593235.1 Vachellia pachyceras
CATCCGATTCCAAGATTATCTTATTGAAACCATGAGCAAGAGCCATTTTAAGGCCAATGTAAATAGCCCATTCCTCGGCAATATGGGGTTCACATTGACCTAAAGATTTAGTAAAGCCCATAATCCAGGATCCAGAGTGGTCTCTAAAGATCCCTCCGCAGCCAACTCTGAGAGAAGGATGAGCAACGGCTCCGTCTACGTTTTAAATTCTGGGTGTTCTGTGCTGATCTAAGCAGGCTTTGTCGTGTATTAGAGAGCTAGCGAAGGCCCAATGAGATACTACAGTCTCAACAATCATTCTTAACTCCGCAACAAAGTGGGGAAAACTTAATTGTTTAGGGCCCAAGAAGATGTGTCTGGCTTGCCTAATTTTTCTGCTTTGGATTCGTTTGAAAGTGTTTTTGAAAATAATTTTTACGGTTTTTGAGGTAAAACATAGGTTTTGAAGAATAGATTTTGAAGATTTTGAAACAAAAACTAAGTCATAAAAGGTGATTGTGTTTGGAAAGTTATTGTTTTTTACCTATTCCAAGGCAAAAAGTAGATAGAAAAATGAATGAGAAAATTTATTAGGAGAGAGTGTGTGATTTGACAAGAAAATAGTTTTTTCAAAATATAATTTTCAAGCCGAGGTTTTGTATTCAAAATAGCTCTTCTAAAAAATGTAAGTACTTGAACAAAACTTAAGTTTTAAGGTAAAACTTAGGGCTTGTTTGGAAGTTATTTTGAAAATAGCTTTTACGGATTCCAAAGTAAAACTTAGGTTTTGGAGAATAGATTTTGAAAAATAGCTTTTACAGATTCCGAGGCAAAACATAAGTTTTGAAAAGTGATTTATGTTTGGGAAGTTATTAGTTTTTACAGATTCCAAGACAAAAAAATTGGTAAGAAAGATGAAAGAGAAAGAATGAAAAGTAGAAAATATGAAAGAGACGAAAGAAAAAGTACGAGAGAGGAACAGAAAGAAAGAAAAGGTAGAAAAGAGGAAAGAAAAATAAGGAAAAAATTATGAAAGAGGAAAGAGAAAGAAGGAAAAAAATAGGAAAGAGAAAAGAGAAAAAAATATGAAAGAGAAAACCTAGGTTTCAAAACCTAAGTTTCAAATCGATGTTTTATAAGAAAAAATAGCTTTTCTGAAATTTTTTTATATATGGATAAAATCTAAATTTTAGGGTAAGACATGGATTTTAAAATTAAATCTAAATTTAAGGAGATAAACAAACCCAGCGTAAAATCAAATATAAATTTCACGAACGGTGGTTTCCCCGTATTTGGTGGAGAAAAGTATACACGGCACATGAAAAGAAGAGAAGAAGGGGAATGAGCGGTAATAATTAATGACTGAAATGTTGGCTCAACGAATAAAATAATGGAATTTTCTTCTTCTTCTTCTTCTTATTTTTCAAACAGTAGCATACGAATGCGTGTTGGCGAATATAACGTCGTGACCAGTCAATGAGAGGCGTTGCCACAAAGCACAAAAGAAATGAAAAAGAAACGCACTTCCTAAAGCATCTTTTGCTTTGCTTTCACCTCTTCGGTCTTTACCAGCTAAACCCAATAAAACTCCATTCATGTTTACTCTTTTCTTCAATCCTCTCACGTACACGTGCAATCGCTTCTCACGTGCAACCTCTCCCCTACCCACACACCCACCATCCTACATGTGCAGTATATCTTCCTCTTGTTATTTTCCTTATATATTTCTAATAATTATATTTCCTGGTTCAGCCTTCTTGAAACAATGTTGTTTTAGTTGAATTTTGAAGGATTAAGAGCACCCTGCAGTATATAAAAAGTGCACCTGAAAACAACAGGCCTTCCTCGTTTTAAAGTTCTCTTTTTTCCATTCTGTTGTTAGTGACCAACACTTTCAGACCAACTCAATTATCTCACTGCGACACAAAAAAATGCTGGTTCCAGCTTTATACTATTTTAATATATTTGTTCGTCTTGCAGTCATTTGAATCTTCATTGATCATCTCTGCTCTAGGCTCTCGATGCCCGGCCGAAACGGATGTTTCTTAATAACCTGCCTTTATGTGGTTGGGGCATTCAGTTTTAATTTAAATACCCCTCACTCATGAGTGTGAACACGAGCATTTATGCATACACTAGGATTAATTAAAATAGGCAGGAGAAGATTGAAGAAAGGCATGGTCAAACTTTAACGGGAGGCTACTTTACCCTTCTAGGGATGTAGCACGCACTATCCGACAAGTAGAAAAGACACGAGGGATCTTGGGCAAAGGGCGCGAAATGTTCATACTTGATATATACAGTGCGAAGCCCCACACTTATTGTGACCTGCGAGGGGTAATAATAATAATAATGGCCAGAATTGGGCTGTAGTCTGAGGAAGAAGCCTACAAGGGAGGGATCGGAATGGAGGGAAAAGGAGAGTGGAATCCATAGAGAATTGCGAATATGTTCATCAGATGACCACTGGAAGTGGCAAAAGGCTAAGGTTTCTGGTCCGAATAAGAAGTATAGAAGCCTTGATAGAAACATCTCAAGTAACATTTTTAGCCAGTTTCCTTCCACATTTCGCTTTCATCGGATTACTCATATCCTTGTATCGTCCTTCTCTTGATTTCTATTTTTCATTATTTTGTTCCTATCTCACATCTCTCTCTCTCTCTCTGTAGTTTCCCTTGTTTTTATTTGGTGAAGAGTCTTTTACCTTTTTACCCTACTGACAATTCATTAAAACATTGAGTCAGAATTATTGTCCATGACATGGGTATGATAACCTTCTTTTCCCCATAAATCATTGTAATATACTAACTCCCCTGGTTTGAAATGATAATATAATTATATATGAATAATGTGATGGGGGAGAAAACAATAACGAGCACAATCATTCTAAGTGGAATTTTTTCTTGGGCAAATAGATCTGATTAGCTGTCAGCTGCTTTATAGTATTTATCACTCGTCTTTTCATGGAGTTTTTGAATTGAGATGCAAAGTATTCTGTGTTGCTTGCCGGTACATGGAAACCATTAATGAGCACTGGGTAGAGAAAGCCCTAGAGATTTTTGTTTGCCTGAGCAAGCTAGTCTAGACTAGCTTCTTATTCTCAGTTCTCAGCTTTTGACCCAATGGAAATGTGAGCCCCGGCCACTGGCATTTATGTGACTGAAGCATGCAGAGAGCAAACACAGAAAAAGGAGGGGATACGAAACTGATGGAAGAAAAGATCCCAAAATCGAAAGCAATAAATTGCACTTGCACCGATGGAAAAGAAGACAATATAAGTTAACCAGAAAGAGCAGTTTGAACATTAAAAGTTTGGATTCAGTTGACCTTCACCCATACCACAACCACCCTCCATCAATGGGAGTTGGGTGGAGAGCAAAGATATAATGTGGGCACTAAGTTATATGTACACAGAATCACAAACAATCGCAGGCACGCACATACAAAGTATCAATCAATATCATCTGCCTTTGTCTGAGACTCAAAATTAAGGATGGGAAATAAATAGATTTAAGAAAGAAGAGAAGATCAAACAAGTTGAATCTAAAAGTTACTAACAAGTCGAAGGAGGCATGAGATTCAAGCCCAATTCATCCTTTTTCAAAGCGAAACGAGCCTTGCTGGCGTCGGATGAATTGGTGGGATTAAAACCGTACTCTGGGTGCACCCTTTTCTTAGACTGAAGCGATACACCAAAGAGCTTGGTCTTGCAGCTGTTACTACTGGGCTGTTCAACTATGGTTATGGTGCTCTTCGATGTGTTGGTGGACGAGTTCAAAATAGGCGGTGTTTGATTATTGTTCATGGAATAATACCCCAAAAGCTGGTTCATGGGCCTTTGCACCATGGAACCATTAGTGGTAGTGGTGGGCATGGGCGGAGACAGCAAAGAGGAAGGGTAGAGACTGCTGGGAGGGACTGGTTTGACATGGTTCTGAACGAAGTAGATGATGTCATTATAAAGTTTCTTCATGTGGGCGAGCTCGGACATGAGCATGCTATTGCTTCGTCTGAGCCTCTCGTTGTCCTCTGAAAGAGCGGTGAAGGAAGAGTTGTAGTTGGCGCCGTTGATGAGGGAAGAAACAGGAGCCGGAGAGGTAAGCGGCGGGGAATCACACCAATTGTGTTGGTCGTCGGAGTCGCTGGGAGGGGAGATGCTGGGCCTGGAAGGAAAGGGAAAGAAAGAGGGGACGCCGACGCCGTGGTGGTTCTGATAATGATGAGGCTGAGCCGTTTTCCTGCGGTGGATCTCACACAGCAAGTGCTTCTCTCCCTTCTTAAAGAACTCGTTGGCAAACTCCCACCTGTCCGGCACAATCTTTCTGAAACCCTAGTTCAGTTAAGAAACACACAAGATCAAACGGTCAGTAACAAGAGCAAAAGAAGAAAAACTGAAATTTGGGGGAGGGAAGATAGTGAGATATAGATAGAGGGGAGGATGAATACATAGGTGTTGAGCTGGCGAACGAAGCTGGAGAAGTTGTTGTGCTTGAAGTAGTTGGGGAGGAGGTCGCGAGCGAACTCGGGGGGACGCCAGACGACGAAGGTAGTGTCGTCTTCACCCCAAGAGACGATGTGATCGGTGGCGGGATCGTCGACGAGCTGGTAGGTCTTGGTGAGGAAGGGAGAGGGCACGGACTTGTGAGAGTCGAGGGAGAGCAATATGCCATCGCAATTGTCGAGCACAAGAGCCATGTCGCTCGGCCAAGGCAGGTGGGGAGTTATGTTGTGATGTACCAGAGAAAGCCAGAGGGTGAGGCGTGTGGGTACTTAATAAGGAGAAGGAAGGAGGGGGGGTTTGGTGTCGTCGTATATCTGTGTGTATTGCGATTGGGCAAATTAAATGCTTTGTCTTTATTTATTGCCCTCTTATTTTCCAGTCCTGAGAAGTACCACTAGTAATATGCACACACATATATATATATACAGAAGATGAAGGTGGGGTTGCTTAGAGTTGGAAGGGAGAAGGGAAATGTGGGATTAGGAGTGGATAGTAAGAATGAAGGTAATGAAAGAGGGGCATATATTTGAGGCAAACACTCCTCCTCGGGTGTGCAGTGAGAGAGAATAAGTGTCTGTCTGTCTAGGACTGTGAAATAAGGGCCTTTCAAGACAAACCCGTGACTCTCTCTCTCTCTCTCTCTGACATGGATCCATCCACCCACTCAAATACGGGGCACGAACTTGAGCTCAAGAAGGCATTTCCCCCATTTTGCCACTTCTCTTTCCCCTCCTAACTTTTTGGTTCCCTACTCATTTTCAGAAACTTATTTATTATTTCCTTCTTTGTTATATTCGCTTCTCCCATTATCAGAACACCTATGCCCATACATTCATTCATCATGCCATTCTGTTCGCTTGATACTCAGTTCTGAATAACTGATTTCATTATTACGTGGATAAATGTGAGAGACATTAATATCTTTGGGGGAGATGGATGGAGTAGCGTGTGATCTGAGGAAAATAGTATTGGGAATGAAAAGAGATGGCAAGAGAAATAAAGGAGTTGAGCTAAGGGAGTGAAGGTGAAAAGGAGCGCAACGTTGGAATAATCCCGATCCAAAATGATGCGGAGACAAAAGTTATTTTAAGTCAAAGCGCTTCATCGGACTACGTGATCCAAGCCAATTAATCTCTGTGACATTTCTTCCTTTCTGCTTCTTCCCCTTCTTCTATGTATAATCCTATCTGCCCCTCTTCCATTGCCTTCTTTCTTCTCAAACTTCAACATAGCATATGTGGGTGTGTGCTATGGCCTATGTTATGCCTACAGACATACTCTTTCTCCCCCACTGAGGACTCGTACCTTTTACTCACAAGCATACAATATACGTACCTCTCTCCCTACCTACCACTGTTTGGCTTTCCCCTTCGCTTTTTACTCTGAGCCTCCAACTTTGGCTCTTCCACAACACCCCCCCCCAATTGCTGACTTGTCCAGGTGTTTGAATTATTCTCCCCAAAAGTTCCCCGCTTTCCCTCTCCAATCCATTTTTACACCCCTTTCCTCCCCTCCCTCCTCTTTCACCTTCCTTTACATTATCATGGCCCATGCAGAATCCACCAGAATATATCTGCATCCATTCTTACTGTACCACGAATCATTAAACTATATGTCCACTTCGATAGAATCACTCCTTAATTAACACCGCAATATTCCCAACCTTTGAACCCCTTCCTTTTGCAATTTTTCAGGGAATTAACGATGTATGGAATGCTCATATTGAACTGTACACGATATATGGAATGCTCAACGCCATTCCCATAATTAAAAATAAACATCACACCTATAATAATGGCCCTCTCAAGAGTTTTTGAAACCCCAGCCTAATTAATTAGCTTCCTAGAGAGGCTAAGCCACAACTTTTCTAACGGTTCCCCCCCCCACCACCAATAAAAAAAGACGTGCACTAACGTGAACACTAATGCCCATTAACTCGCGTGTTACAGGGAATTACATTAAACGAGTTCCGATCATTGGCTATTGGGTTATTTGCAAAATACGGGTTTGGTCATTGATATGTCTCTCTCATTAATTAGCCAGTCAATACGGTGCGCACGCAGGACTCACTCAACCCACCGTTGATTTGCTCATAATCAGTATCATGGTTTAATTTAGTCAACGATCGTACGCATTCAATTTCTCCAACATTACATGAACCGTACGTCTTTGATTTAAGCCCAATATGGACACAATTAATGCGCTCTGGTTGATCGACCCCCAAATATGAGCAAGTAATCAGTTCGGGACGATCCAATTAACGTGTCCTGCATGTTCATTAATTAGCAGGATACATATCTGCCTATAAAAATAATACTCATTGCATTTCCTACTTCCGGCTATATTGCAAAACTGCATTAAGCGAAGGACGAAAAACGGTACACGAAATAACATATGCATGCTATCCATTTCAAAGAGTGAGAACAAAAGTCCTCTTTTGGAATAGAAAAGCGGATACACGGAGATGAAGAGAAATTTGAAACTTGAAGACTAGCCAGCCAGCAACAAGCCAACAATTATTCTCATCGTTAAAACCACCACCATCACCACGATCCATATATACGTGTATATAATATATAAAGCAGTGATTAACAGTAAGGTCATTAATTAATTGGTTACTACTTATTATTATTTGTTTGTGTGAATCTTCTTGGCTGTAGTTGTGTCTGGTGACACTTTCTTAATGTATGAAATTTGGCAGGGCATGCACTAGAAGGTCCCTGAGGCAGAGAGCTGAAGCGTGGCAGCGGCTGACATGGAGACAGACATTGGTCCCTTTTTAATTTTTGACGCATATCTGTGCTGATGCTGCTGTGAGTCTCTCTCTCTCTCTATATATATATATATAAATAAATATATTGCCACTCTCGTGATCCCTCTTTTGTTGCTTTCCCCTTATCATCGTATATTTATTACCCCTACCTCATTCCCTTCTTCATGTTACATACTTATTTATGGGAACCCTTCATATGCCCTTCTCCCCTGTGAATCCCCTTTTCTTTATATACATATACATATACACATCTTCCTTTGTATATCATCTCATGCTTTAACGGCAACATTATTTATGAATTAGCTACTTCACACGCACGACAGAGTTCATTTCCATGCAACGTTAGTCTCACAGATATTAAATGTTACATCCGCATTATGCGAACTCGGTTGTTCCAGGAATTATAGCTCATTCATTGTTATTATGGCAGACAATGTGTATCATAATATTAATAATCATCATATCAGATCCTAATTATGTGATCATCAGTAGTGGAAGATAAACCTGAGATTAGGTGGGGTTCACACGTGTATATATATAGGGGGGCCCGTGGTGATGGTAATTAATGGGTGAATCATGCAGTATGATTTTTACAGTGTTTGAATTGAGAAATATTGAAGAGAGAAGGAGGAGGAGGAGGAGGGTGTATTATCTAGGTTTGAATGAGAATGGGGAGGGGGGCCACCGCAAGAGAGGAAGGAAATCTAGAAAGCAAAGGCTGATTTTTTCCCTCTCGAGTTGTCAGCAACTGAGACAGATACCAGCGAGCCCACCACAACATATGGCTACAGAAATTCACCCGCCGGATAAAAACACAATGCTTCATTGCTTTGCCCTATCTCTCTCTCTATTCACGTTGAAGAGGGAAGAAGATTCTATTCTAATTTCTAAAACGCAGTGAAAGGGGAGCAACCCCACTTCCCATCACATGACCACCGCCGGTACCTTTCAAATAAAAATCATATTTGTTATTATTGGACAAAACTTCCCTCTGGGAATTCCAAGGAGCGACAACTTCGAACTCAGACCGAATACGGTTAAAAATACTCCCTCCCATGAAAACCCTTTTCTTTATTCCTCTAATTCTCTCCTCATCAACGTTATCGTTACACTGTATATGCTCCATCCATCTTTATGATGCTGTGTTATTTTCTTAATCAAACTCTACTCTCACAGATCACGAACCTGCCTTTCTTTTATTTCTTTTTCAAACCTTCTGAAGCAAGGGAATCAAAATCTGTATTCTATACGACAAATCAAGCTACCCAGTTTCTTTCTTCTGTCTCTTTCCGCCCTCTCTTTTGTTTGTTTCACTGACCCACCTTAGACTTAGTGCATGTTTGGCTTAACGTTTGTAGGATTCAAACGTATGTTCAACAATATTTTTTTGTAAAACGGGATAATCTCCTTCAAATGTTTGTCTCGACTTACGTGAAAATAGACATTTAATATATTATTTCATACCCATCCATCCATAGATACACATCAATATGCATGAATGGATGTTTAAATTTCAAAAGAGCATGGAAAAGACAGCGTGGGTCTCATAGAACTTTGTTAGTTTTGCAGATAATTAATGTGGTTCTGGAACGTAAGGACATGAGAAAGTTGTGTGAAACGAAGCTCCTCATTATATAATAGCTTATATATTCGTTTAGCTATGAGGCAATACAATTGATCGATAAATAGGAAGGGTCACGAGGGGCTATATGAATCCTGCAAAGGAAACGGCACTCTGATACATAAGGTTCCAGACAACAAGTCCGTGTTTGTCTTTATTCTTTTGCACTTAATTTTATACCAAACACCCACCAGTACTGTCTAACTACACAGCTTTTCTTTGTCCTCTTTCCCCTGTTGATCTGATTGGCATGCATCTCGTTCCTTCCAGACTACTTACTTCTCTGCTACCTTCCATCACATTACTATTATTACTATACTCACTTCTGAGAATCTTTGACAAACACTCATAAATCTGCAGGATAATCAACGGTTGCATTTTCATTTGAGTTTTTGAGCTTTTACATGTTCTATGTTTTTCTGCTACGAGTTTGGTTGTAACTCGCCCGTGGGGTACTGGATAAGAAATTAGTTATTGCTGGCATCTAATACAGTGATTTCTGAGGCAACATAAATTTTTTATATATCAATTGATTCGAAGTCGTGTTGCACTCCATGAATGTACCAAATTATGATATGGATATGAGATATCTCCAGTTGTCATGCTGCTCAATGGATCAGTGAATAATATCAAGGCATGGCAGTGAAAAGAGATTCAATATGCCAAATAGTCAAAATTCTTATGAATTCAACATGTACCGATGATCTGGCTGGATTCCTTTTTTAAAAAAAATATTCGAAATTTGTTTCTGTTATTTATTCAAAATTTATTTCAGACTACTTGTCGATCCGCATTTTTTTGAGTTTAAGGAGACTTGAGTGGAGTTAGTAACAAAATAATGAGGACGGGTTCTGACTTCTTCTTCTTCTTCTTCTTATCATCATCACCATAAGTTATGTATTAAATTTTCGGAGATATTATATTTATATGTGCTTCACAGCCTCAATGGGAAGAAGCATGTTAGTTTTGTTACAAGTTTATATAGGTTCTCTGAACTTTAGTTTCTTTATTATACAATCTGTACATATTTATTTGAGAATATAGTAGACGTTAATTAAAGAGATTAATTGTAAAGCTCTTCGGGTATCTAGTTTTACTTTTCGTGTTATTTTCCCCTCAGAATTTACTTTTCACAATAAAAAAATTAAAGATACATAAGCTTCACTACAACTAATATGGGATATACTTGTTATTACCTCTTTTTTTTTTTTTAATTACAATGGCAAGCTAAGCTTCAAAATAGAGTTTTCCTAGTCCAAATCTGGGTTTATACCCCTAACAAAAACTGATCAATCAGTAGTTACTCCGTACAACTAGGCGGAGCATACAGAATAAGATGAGTCTGAGAGCCTGTCGGACGAGTTTTCTTAACTAAGATATCAGCATATATCAAACTTTCCCGAGGAATATGGTATAACTTTGCCTTCCAGTCTCCATAAAGAAGGTGACGAGTGGCCTCCACTTCATGCCGCAAATAATGGGTGGGGCCTCGGTCCCTAAGCAAGATATTGATCGCTTCTAGTGAGTTTGAGTAGACATCAACATCCCTCATCTCTGACAATGATTACAAGTGTGAGATAAAAGATTATTTGAGTTATAAATATAATATCTTAATCTATTTTATCTCTTGAATTTATAATTTTTTTTCTTTTTCAAAGTATTCAAATTGATTACAGGTGGTAAAGAAATTTTAATCAACGACAATGCACACAGTTTGTATAGTTTGTTATATATAGAATGAATAGATAGATGAGTGGTGTATGGTAAGTGAGATATATATACTAATGAAGGCAACTAATACAATAATGTGTACATGGAACACAAGGTTTTCCATGCAAAAGAATTGGCCTTACAAAAAGAAGTTGAAAAGCAGCTTCCTCCAAAGAATGTGACTGCCTTTGACATTAAAAACTTTACTTGCATGGCGCATTGTTTTTTCAAATCAACGGAAGAAAGCTCATTTTAACATACTTTAGAGTTGCATTAAAAGGAGAGAACAAGAGTCTTTCCTTCTCCATCTTTCGTTCCCTTTTTTCCGCTCTTCTTTTCTCGCTCTTTTCCTTTACGCTTTATTTTTTCTTTCCTCATCACTTTCTTAAAGTCATCTATAGGACTTCTACGTGAAAAATGAAAAAGAGATCCTTCCATTTACGTGACAAGAGATACTTTGCAATTTGCATCGTACCAAGAATAGCTAGGAATATAATGAATATATGTATATATAGTATATTCAAATTCTCTACCATATATCCAACTCTCTCCCACACACTCCAACTAACACGCATCATCAATCTTTTCATATATAATTAATTAATCAAAAAGAAAGCAAAGAGAAGCGTTAGATAATCCATTTGATTTGATGTTGGGCCAAATTCCTCCACTAATTAAAAACATGCTTTTGGATAATCAATCAAGCACATCCGCATGCATATGCATACATGGCCGACCTCGCATGTCGATTAATGGGACCCAAATTATGTTTTCCAGGACAATTAAGAACTAAACGTGTATCCTCTTGACCTCAACATGTTTAAGCAAAAACGCGAGGGTGACCGAATTTCCAAAAAAAAAAGCAGTGGTTAATTTGGTTTAGAAGTAGAATTAGAAGAGAAAAACGGGGAGGAAGAAGGATACAAAGACAGGTGAGGGATAGGAGGTAACGGGGAACATAAAGGCTGTTGGATCACATGCATATCACATTCTTTTTCTCTCCTTCGTCTTCTCCTTCTCTTCTTTTCATAACTGTGGTCGATACTTCAAAGGAAAAATAAACAAAGGTGATCACTAACCAACAAAAAAATAAAGAGATCTAGAGAGGGAGGGATTAATATGGTTCCACATCCACATTCCACAAACCAAATTCCACAGTTGAAGGTTTCAGAGGTGGTAACAAGCTCCTCAATCCAAGGGATTTCATGAGATGATGAAGTCTATTTCTGGGTCCCTACCTCATCATTTCATGCACATAGTTGAAAGACCCACCTCTCCCCCCCCCCCACGTTCGTCGATCACTTTAATTTGGTTGTGCATTTGCTTAAAGTGGCATTATGTCTCTCCCTTTCTGATTCCTTCCAATAATGCAATTCTCAATGTTATGAAAATGGCAAACTCTTTCAACTCTCATTGCCTCATCATCCATTCTCGGTAAATGTAAAAAATAGAATATCCTGAGTGGATCCGAATTGAGTTTTACTATTGTTGTTGTTCCGGGACATCGGAAAATCATCCCTCTGTTTGGTAGATCCTAACTGTCCAGTGTATGATGACTTGTGTGTTGTGTGTGTGAAAATACATTGCCCCAATCATGTAACGATATACCCATCATTTCCACGTAATCATTTCCAAGAATGCTTTTGGATGAGTCAATCATGTCTGAGGGAAAAAGTAGATTTTACTAGCGATCTGACAGCGATCCAGGCCATTCAAATACAGTGAACGAAATTAATAGTTTGCCTGCAATGATACCCTCTTTTAACATTATTCTCTGGTCTTCCTTATTATATGACTGACAGATTGAGTAAAACATAATATATACAGTATCATTGATTATTCTTACAGCACCAACTACTACTAGGTTTTACTTTAGTTTTTGTTACGACGTTATTCAATCTTATAATGAACTAATTAGTTTGCGCAATTAGCAAGTTGCAGAACAAATAATTGCATTAAAATTAACACAATCAAGTTAGTCCCTTGAGAGAGTTTAATCTTTCGAATAAGGACAATGGAATGATTATTGGAGGTGAAAGAATATGAATTAAGGTGGATATGTATGTCTCTAGGTAGCAGGTAGGTACTCGTTCATAAGGAAGGACCACCTCACTGTTGGCAAAAGTGGAAGCAAGAGCCTATTATGGAGCGGGACTTCTTTGTTGGCTTTATTACAAGACGAAGAGTGAAGCTGTTTTCACGTCCCACCCATGAAAGCATAGATACGCACCAAACTTTGATAGATATATAGGTAACTCCCCAGATGCTAACAAACATACAAGACAAAGCCTACTTCCAATTCTAACTTCATGGTGCTTCCTTTCCTTCCTATTAATTAAGCAGATCCATCTATCACTGTTCCGATTTAGCCGTCAGATAATTAATCAAATATATACGCCTGTTATAATTTATAAGATCATATGCTCAATTGATGAGGATGATGATACAAACGTACTGATACAGGGAAAAAAATTTCAAAAGGTTATACGTAAATTTGTTTACCTTACCTTAAAACTTTGCATTGCCAGCTATATCATTTCTGTACCTTGAGGATATAAGGGGGGTTTAAAAAAAGGAAAAGGATAGTCAAGTCAAGGGTGAAAACGGGAGCATATGTACTCCGGTAGACTGTATAATTAATTTAGAGGTTTTAAAAATATACTCTGACAAAAGAACAAATGTTCCATTTACGTGGGGATCAAAAGCTTGGTATCAGAGCGCAATATCCAGAAAAAGCAGAAGATGTGGGCATAAGTTGATACACGGTTCAGCTTAAAGAAGGAATAACTTTGACTGAAGAAGAACAGAGAGATATATTGGAATCCCAACACGAAATTCACCGAGAGGGCACATGATATATATATATATCAGTGGAAAAAAGAAAGAAAGAAAGCAATTTTAGTGTGATACAAAGTGGAAGGAAGCAGGACTAGAGAAGGCTGGCCACATACCCCACAAAGGAGAAAGAAGAAAAAAAAATAAGTGCAAATTAAAAACAGCCTTATGGGGAATAAGGATGGGAATTGCATGATTGAACTCACACCAGTGAGCTCTGATCTTACTCTACTGTATACTGCCCTATCTAATTTCTACAGTTTTTTTTCCTTTCGGTATGTACATTCACAGTTAGTTTTCAATATTTATTAAGATCTTAGAGATGATTCCTTTAACGTGAGAAGGAGAGGGACGTAGATAAAGAAGAAAAAGGGAAAGGAAGGGGCATGAGTGTGATAGGACATGCATGGGCTGGAAGAGGTGGTGGAAATAATTAATAGTAACAATAATGATGATGATGATGATCAAAATAATAGTAGATTGCAAAGATAGTTTTAATGATGAGCGAAGCATATTCACTTTCCTCTTTGTCATCACTTTCTAGGGCATGATTAGAATAAAGCTCATCCATATTCAATCTTCTTCCACCTCTATCTCCCTTCTCATCCTTATTCATGTTAGCCAACGCTATCATTTCCCAACAGATTTTTTTTAAAAGAAAAGAAAAGAAAGACTTGCCAATAGTAGATTAAAATCTTGGTTCCCAAGTATTCTCCAGTACTATATGCGATAGAAAGAGACGTTGTTTACCAATCAGGTGTATAACCAAGCATGCATGTTAATTTAATGACTTGCGAAATGCAGACCCGCATATTGGGATGAAATAAATATTCTTCAAAAAAAATTTCAATTGATTAATGTAAGTACTAGATTTAAAATAAGAACTGCAAATAGCGAAAGGATTATTCTTCGCTGCTTATAATTCCAAATTAATGTTGTTCTACAAATAAAGAACAATATTATATCATGCATCAGGCAGGGTTGACGTGTGTTGTGCACTGTTGCTGATTTGTTTTTACCTCCTTTACCAGATTCCCTTTCGATGGCATAACTGTTTTTTGTTAATGAAAGAAGACGATTTTGATTAATTCTCAAAAACAGGACTGCACAAGCACTAATATGACTCGAAGAAAAGAAAAGAACCAACAATGTTCAGTAAACATTTCGATGGCATAAATGTCTGGATATGCGATTCTCTAAAGCAAAAAAGTCCATACATTTTGAATCGGCTCCAATATCTGTTACTGCGCAGAGGCTTGAATTGAAGATATAAAGATCTGAGATGAGCCAAATTGAGTTATTTCATGATATAGTTTTATGCTTGATTTACTAAATATATTATTTGGGCCGAACCGCTGTTGAGAAAACGATTGGGTTATATGGGCATCAATACACTGATGGGCTACATTCAACTTCAGCCACATGGCAAATCTGAACCCATGTCCCTTACTGGCCTTTCTCTCCCGAGAACTTTTTCTGAGTTCTGAATCCCACGTCCCTCTGGGCCATCAAATGAAAATAATGTGTTTGTTTGGCAACGCTTAACTTATATCCAAAAGCACGTTCAATAATTAGGATAATCTCCTTCACATATTTGCCTCGGCTTGCATAAAAGTACTTCTCTACCGCGTTGCCAAACGGACACAATAACAAGAAAAATATATTTGATCAATTTAAATTCATATTAGGTTTTTATTTGATCAATTAAGTTTAAAAAGTATATTTTTGATCATTTTATCTTAACACAGTTAGTTTTCTTGAACGAAAAATGATGGTTTATGAAATGTAAATGGTGATTCAACAATTAAATGTTGATAAACTATGCTTAAATTGTAAGTATTTGATATATTTTTAAAGTCAATGTTGTTTTATGATAATTTAATTGTGTAATCACTGTTTAAATTTGATAAACTATCATTTTCTGTAAAATGAAATTAACAGTGTTAAGACAAAACATTAAAAACATACTTTTTAAACTCAAGGGATCATATTGAAATTTGATGTATATTTAAAGGATTAAATTTATAATTTACCCTTAAATAGATTTACATTGAACAATTCAAAATCATACCCGGAAAAGATATCATAAATCAATAAATTTTAGCATGAGATTTAAAAATAATCGACGCACTTTCAATTTGATTTTTATAATCTGTTTTTTTTTCCTTGTTGCC
Organism: Vachellia pachyceras; assembly: GCA_025593235.1. NCBI lineage: Eukaryota > Viridiplantae > Streptophyta > Magnoliopsida > Fabales > Fabaceae > Vachellia > Vachellia pachyceras. Next base: position 15,594 of record JANTPZ010084168.1, read on the forward strand.
AACAACTTCATTTTTATGATTTGAAATTATGTCATATGAATACCTTCAAGTTTAATTGTCGCTGAAAACCTTGAATCCTCAAACAAATGGTTACTGCAAACCAGAGGAGAACAGTATGGACCAATCATTCCATTCGTTTAGCACACCAAACTGCACTAACGTAGCAGAGCCCTTGTTCAATAATATGTGGTAAATTTCAAAAATATTTGTTGAAATCATAAAGAAGAAATGCTGTCTTTAAAGTTAAAAGTATATTACTCCTCATTATTTAATTAGCTGTCTTGTTATTGAAATTCTCCAGCTCTTTCTTTCTTCTGTCCATTGTTGTTTAACTCCTTTAACGGAGGACCATTGACCCCTTTGAAAATTGGAACACAGCAATTAAAATTTATAAAAGCAAAAGGAGTGCACTAACTGGACAATATCTTCGTCCTTTGAGCCAAAAGGGACAAAAATGATACCACCTTAAGAGTTTTACTCCGTATAAACTTCAAAATTAATTATGTTTCTGTCTCGTCATTGAAATTCTTTAGCTCCTTTTCAAGGATAAAGAAGTGCTCATTTTCCGCACAATGCACATATTGCAGAGACTACTGCACTACAGGGGAGGACAAATCTCTTAACAGATGCCGGTAAGTATCTCCGGGGTCTGCAGTCACATGATGTCAAGCACACAGGCACGATTAGAGAAACTTGTTTAGGAGTACAACTGTACAAGCATGGTAGAACAACAATCGGTAACACCACATAGGGCATACTTCTTTTGATACTATAAAATTAGGGATTTCAGATACAAATCTGCAGTTACATGTAGACCTCCATGCCAATAAACTTGGATGACTGACAAAGAGGACAAAAACTAAGCCTGCTTTCACATTCTTTGCAGAGACAGAGATGCTTGCATGGTAATAGAAGCATGCTCACTTCTTTCACCCCACACGCCTTGCATTTCATCATCTCATTCCTGTCCTTGGAGAGCAGATGGAAATCGATGGATCCGCCATTGCAGCACGACGCCGTATCATCAACCTCACTGTCTCCACACCCTTCTTTACTGTCTCTGCTTTGAAGCTGCACTCGTTGAAGATTATACTTGAGAGCAGCAATCATGTTCTCATTGTACTTGGCTCGCCGTTGCCAAGTGCCTACTTCCACGCTCAACTTCTCCATGCGCTCCTCGAGTTCCTTGTTCCTCTTGTTCATGCTTTCCACCTTAGCTTCTCCCTCACGAAGTTTGTCTAGTACCTTTCCTTCAACAATTGATATACTCCTAAGTTGTGTTGCCTCAAACTTCTCTAATATGCTTTGACGCATTTGCTCAACCTATTGCAGTGCAAAGATTTCATTAAACCTGTCTTTATGGTACACACAGTTCTCTACTCCGACAAAGATGCCACTGAATCTTAGGGTAGTAGGGCAAGGCAGTTGATATATTATACAGTTGCCGAAAAGAAAGGAAGTTCATTGAGCGTGATGGATCAGATTTATGAGGACTCATGAATTCCTCGTATGATACTTTTATCACATATATGATATACCTTTTGGAGAAGCATATGCAGTGACTGATCTCAAGGCAAATTAGACAACCATAAACTGCACTAACCTGCACTTTAAGAAATCTATCAATCTCCGCATCCCGTTGCTGTGACTCATGGTCAATGTCATCACCAACAAGTGACAATAAAGCCGAGTCTCCCGAGGAAGCCAAGCGGGCATTATCAAATGACAAGCCCAATCCCGTGGAAACAGATGCTGGCTGCAGAAAATCTACTGAAGAAGTCTGAGAATTATTCTCAGGAAAGTCCTGTTCTTTAAGTCTTTTCCTCTTGGGTTCCAGATCGTAATTCCATTGCACATCAGCTCCACAATCGCTACAGTCAGCAGCAGGGACTGGTCCCGGTGCAAACCCAACAACGTGAACTAACAAGCACAAAAGCCCCATTAATGGCGGCATCGATTCAATATTTCAATCGGGAATAGCGGGAAAGTCGAAGAAACAAAATAACGGCATCCTCAAACGAGGGTTATGAAACCCGGTCGCGCTCATTTCTTAATTTCTTTCTTTTCATGGCAACACATATGGATACGATGGTTCTTACATCGGTCGGAAAAGCATGTAAAACGAATTAAACGGAGGATTAAAATAAAATGGAAAGCCAACGATAAATTATTTACATACAGGGAGGAATATTAGAAGGATGCTGATCATGGGACTGATCTTGCAGATGAGTGGGGTTGCAGTAAACGACCGGGCGCGACATCTGACCATCGAGTGATTGCAAATTTCTGGTGAAAGTTTACGGGAAACAATTAGAGCGAGACTAGAATGGTGACCCGGGGGGGGAAGAAAAAGTGAAGTGAAAGGAAGGAAGATAGGGAATTGCTCTGTCAAGCAGCTTGAGTTACCTGAAAGATTGCAAGTGGTTAGAGAGAGCCATGGGTTTGCAGAGAGGGAAGGGGGAGCCCCTCCCTGAGAAAGACGAGTTGCCCCCTGGGAATAAATTCTCCTCGCAGTTATTAGCTTCGTTTGGTTTCCTGTTAGAAACCTCGTTCTGACTCCCAAAACCCATTCTCACGCAAGTCAAGACAAAATTCCTCTCACATAAAGTACATCAGAATCTGTGTCCGTTTTCCCAACAGATTTCCAAACGAAGCCATTTTCTAGATGTCCCCTCAATTCTCATAAATCGTCCAAATAGGCGAATATACGTACAAAAATAAGATCTCCACCCCCGGATTCAAAGGAAACAGTAACACGCACACAGAGATGTCAATGAAACTGGCGAATCTGGCCCTTGTGGTTCTTAAGACTAATGCTGATGCCGAAAATCTTCTTCTTCTGAAAAAAGATCGAAATGGAATATGCTTAGAGAACAGAGGACAGAGATATTGTTTTGAAAAAAATTACTATTTTTCATTCAAGGGAGACGACGAGGCTTTGGATGCTGGTAATCTTTTGTCGAGTTATTTATCATTACCTCCTAAAAAAAATTATAATCCGGTCATTTTCATTATTTGATAAATGCGTTATAGTATTTCATCGGAGGTCATCATCCATTCTCATTCTGCATTAAACCAGATTCAAACTTAATGGGTGATAGTGAGTAATGAATCAAAATTCGACAGTCGAGCAACCTTTAGCTTCGCTTCATGTGTTCATGTCTTTGCTTTCGGCCGATGCACATTAGCATTTGGTTGGAGGAAGGCTGGAATAATTGCCTGCCTCCAATGAAGCTCAATTAGCAGAAGCATCCTTAATTTTGAGTTTGACTCCAAGAGGGCCCACTATCTGCCGCTTGGGCTGGCGTGTGTTCGTTGAAAATCTAAACCGAATCCACTGCTTCCTTCTTTTTCACCCTTAAATGAAGAACATGTTAATTGAATCTGGCCTAGGAATGCCAACATTTTCCACCACCACTTCCGCCTTACAGGAGTTGAAGGGTCTTTATGGGCCTAATTTCCCGAGAAAATGTGAGATGGAGGGAACCCGCGTAGACCAATCAACACCAGCCACCTGTACGCAGAAACCGCCGTTGGGAGACTCATCCACCACTTCCAGGTGTATGACGCGGGTCGAGTTCGGATTAGTCGGATGAAACTCCAGAAACCGAACGGAAAACAAAAAAAAATCACCGGCCACCTCAGCCACCAGTGGCCAAGAGTCCCATCGGCCACTCGCACAACCAAAGTCAACAGATTATTACATTCTTCAAGCCTATCATACTATTCACATATTGCTTCAAACAGATTTAAAAAAGAAAAACAAAGCGTGAAAAGTGGAAGTATATGCGGGTTGGGAGAATTATAAATTTATTACTGACTTGTTTTTCTATCACAGAATAAAAGGCAGAATTAGAATTGTGGTCATGCGACTCCATACGAATTGAGAGATGATGCACTTTGTTCCAATTTTTACAAGAAATGATCCCATACGTATTCCCATTCACGGCCTCACAGGCTTTAATTAATGCAAATCACAGGACATCCATGCATGGATTAATAAGCGCCCCGGTAACGCTAAGATTGAATAAATTATTTCTCTCTTTCACATTACATTAGTCTTACATAAACTCGTTGCAGCACCCTTAGTCGTTTTCTGCTGTTGGGTTATAACAAAAAAGAGACAAAAAAAAGCCGAAAACCTTGTCATTCGCATCCTGGTCTAATGTTAGCATTTGGCTGGGTCATCATTTCTTCCGATTCCTTGCTCGACTATTATAGAATCAGAATCAGACAAATAACCAGGATAATGAGATTTCGTGACATTCCGGAGCTGCTTTCTGGTTCGGCATCATTCGTATGTGTAAGATTTCTTCAGGGATAGCGGCTTATTGATGTTCTTGGGATCCAAAGTTATGTAGCACGCAATCTTCCTGTAGAATTTGGGCTTCACCAACTTCCCCAGCACGTAGGCCCTCGATCGAACCACGAAGTTCAATCTCAACTGCACTGGTACAGCAGGCACTCCCGTTGAGCTGCTCAGGCTCGCACCACTTCCATACAGAGGAATCCAGTTCCCCATCACAGCCACGCTCACCGTCCTCTGACTCTTTCTTGACTGATAAAACTTTGCATCTGCAATACCCCCCAACAGCAAACTGAGTTAGCAAAGAGAAGAAGATCAAGGGTCACATATATGCCAATAAAGCAACGGCTCGGGGACGGGTTTTTACAATTCCGGAAGCAATCCTGATTTCCGAATAGGATAAATCTACAGGCGTTGATGTGACGTGGACCCCAAAAAAGGTGCCGGTGTTGCGATACTTGAATTTGACGGTGGAATTTGGTACAGGCCGAACGCAAAACAGAGAGAGACAGCGAAAGAGAAAGGGAAACACGAAATGATTTCTTAATTCCATGAGCAATCAATACACAAGTGCACACATATATACGCGTTGTGTGCCATCGTGATAATAGAGACGAGGGACTCGGTTAACAGCCAGCTGATGTGGCTCACTAACGGCATGAGCTACCACGTGCTACTTCCTAACAAACTACCCAACAGAATACAGAATGCAATCGCCACGTAACAATACTCCCCCCTAAAGAATGTCCTTGTCCTCAAGGACAGGAATCTGGGAATTGAGCACAACGACAGACACGAGTGCAGCAGATCCGATGGCAAAGCCCCTTCCAACGGTAGCAGTTGTGTTCCCAGCCGTATCAATGGCATCAATTCTATCGATACGGTGACTCATGCCAGCAATCTCATTAATGCTTCCGACGTTGTCACTGATGGGCCCATAAGCATCAATACCCAAACCAGTAGCAACGGTGCTCAGCATCCCAAGGGCAAGGCCAAAGATAACATTAGCTACTCCCACATACAGGAACAGCTGCCAGCTCTTGACAACCTTTTGAGTCCAACAGTTGAAAATTGTGATGGATGATGGCAGAGCAATCCAAGAAACAATTGCAATTCCAATGGTCATAAGAACTATGGAGATGATAAGTTGCCTCTTCAATGCGGGTTCAGTTCCTTTAACAGCCTTGATCTCAAAGAAGTCAGTAGAAACCAGTGCAACACAAGATGATTCTACATATGAACGAAACATATCAGAACCCATTTCGGCAATATCTCCCATATTGTTAGCAATTATCGCTGGGTTTCTTGGGTCATCCTCGGGAATATTTCACTCAACTTTCCCAAGCAGATCAACACCAACACCAGCAGCCTTGGTATAGATACCTCCACCAACTCGCCCAAACAGAGCCATGGATTTGACTTGACGAATTCCAGTTCCCACCTTATTGATAATATCATCTTCACCAACATCATGTATCCTGGAGTCGTTAGAAAATGAATTAATCCCACCGTGGTTGAAGAATGGGTCAATAGCGTGTGCCAGCAGCCAAACGGTATCATATTCGTGAAGGCCATAAGCACGGGTGTCAAGAACAATGCAGTAAAACCTGGCAGCTTCAATTCCATTGCGACCATTAGTAACAATATCATACAAAATTGTTTTTTCTCTCAGTAAAGGACGATCGGGACCAGCTGAGATTATTTCCTTTGCTCTATTGAGGATTTCAGGATCCATATCAATATTGTGTTTGGTCATTTCCATAGTAGGTACAATGGCATTCCCTCGTGCCATAGAGAAGTAAATAGCAAAGCCAATCTCACCACCTTTCCAATTATATCTAGGAGGAAGAGCCACAAGCATGGTTGCAGTGTCCAATACTTGATCATAGTAGGAGAAAGTGTCGCTTGGAATATACTTGATTCCAGCATCAGCCATATGCGTCCAGATGACTACCCTAAGGTCTGCAGCAACTTTTTGCAGTTCATCAGCACTACGCCTTCCATCCCAAAACAATTCCAAAGCAAACTTCAGTTCTGTTAGTATCCATGTCTCGCTCTTAATGTTCGCTGCATCGACATATCTAAAACCGTGAAGGCTTTTGATGATATTAACGATCTCATTGGTGTCAATTCCACGTTCAGAAGCAAGGACACCGGAATCTGAAATTACTTCGACCTTTTCCAGGTAACTGAGGATTGCTTCCCCCGCCATTATCAATCTACCTCTATTCTCCCCTTGCAATGATGAGGAAGAGAATACAGGCCAGGGCAAAACATAGCGTGGTCTGACCAATTGTTCAATTACTTGCGACGTGCCATTATCATAAGTTCCTACGTCGTGCCAGGCCAAGCGAAGCCTGAGAGGAGCCATAACTGGATCAATACCCAATGAACGAAGACCACTTCGTGGAGGGGACGACTGATGATAATGAATACCAACTGGAGAACCGGAGACAGCGTTGATGGCCTCACTCAATCACAGATTGATAATGCCGTTAAGGCCATGAACAGCAACAGGGCGTCCGTAGAGCAGGACGGGGGAAGTGACATTAACACCACCGACAGAGATAGAGCTTGGTCGTCGAGTATCATTCAAATAGCGACAAATTAGGAGGTCAGGGGGAGAATACGCCATTGTCGGCGAGGGTGAGAGCTTCTTCATGACGGAGAAGATAGCTTTCTTGAAGATGGCGACGTTGAGAGCTTCGTGAAGATCGTCAATAGCAATGCTAGAGTTTTCGATGATCGAATCGAACATAGGAGTAAGGCAGCGGCCTGGAGCAAAGATCATAGAAGGACTGAACCAGGAAGAAGTTGCGTAAGATGTCGAGTCAGATAGTGGAGGAGCCGTCGTTGGCGAAGCTTGCGTAATGGCTAAGTATCACCATGATTGAAAATGTACAGAGGAATGAGAGTTGCAGCGAAGCGTCCATGGCGGAGAGAGAGTTCAAGCAGTGGCATGCGTCGCCGAGCTGAACCGAGGAGCGAATCTCCGGCGCCATCGCCAGAACCTGGCTCTGATACCAAATTGGTACAGGCCGAACGCAAAACAGAGAGAGACAGCGAAAGAGAAAGGGAAACACGAAATGATTTCTTAATTCCATGAGCAATCAATACACAAGTGCACACATATATACGCATTGTGTGCCATCGTGATAACAGAGACGAGGGACTCAGTTAATAGCCAGCTGACGTGGCTCACTAACGGCATGAGCTACCACGTGCTACTTCCTAACAAACTACCCAACAGAATACAGAATGCAATCGCCACGTAACAGAATTCATGGTGATCATATCGGTGGCAACTCCTGTGGAATCGGAGCCTGCCTGAACCCTGACGCAATCAAATTTAATGCTCTGCAAAACGGATATACGGATAAATCAACCATTTCAACAGCGGGAAATGGGAAAGGGGAGGGGGGAGGTTGGAACCTTCATGGTGATCTCGGGCTTCATACGCTTACTGGCACCCCAGAGAACCAGCGCGAAGAAAGAGAAGAGAAGGATGAAGGCGAGAAGGAAGGCTAGATAGTAGCAGCGACGGGGAAGAGTCTTGGTGTGGTCGTCTTCGATGTCGAGCAGGCCTTCTTCCTCAATGGCGTTGGGTTGCTTCCAGGGCTTGAGAGACTTGCGATGGATATTGCGGGATCCGGAGTACCTGCTGGAGGAAGATTGGCGAGAGTGACGATCAAGAGAGGAGTGAGAATGGGGGGGGGGAGATCCCATGGGACTGAGAACAGGGGTGGAATGAAAGGAGTTGGTGTTCTTCTCGCCATCGTGTGAGTCCCTGGAAGGGCTCTGCACGTAGTAAACAGGGCGACGTGGGGATCTCGTCGGAGACGACGCCGACACGCTGCTCGTCACCTCCGAGTCCGTCTTCGCATGCATTATTATATCTCCTTCAATGATCGACCTCTCCTCACTCTGCCACACCCTATTTCCTAACAGATCAAGATACCGGCACTCACCAGTGCACCTGCAGGTGCATCGCAGTGCGTGTTTGGGCAAATAGAAAAAGTTGCGGCGCCTATTATTTGATGACGACGAACAGAGCAATTATACTTTACTAAAACTGCACGGCACACGCCATGGGATACACCATTTATGGGGGACGGAGAGCGGGGTGATTAAGAAATGTTACTTGCACTGAATTAAGACAGAAAATGAAAAAACGGTGACGTTTGGGGATGGCGAATTCGGGAGCAGTTGGAGCAGGTGGCAGGAAGAAACGGGGAAGACCAATACGCCATCACCGACGACGGTCAAATTACAGTTGTCACTCAACCCAAGACCAATCTCATCATCTCACTCCCTTGTCTACGACGATACAGTGATTTGAGGATGCAGGCGGTGACTGTAGCATGCCCTGTGCTGTGCACATTAATGTTAATGAAGCCTGCTTGCATCTTATTCCCATTTTAAAATTCGGGGAGCTACCTACGCCGATGCCGGATGATGTCTCATTGCAGGATAAGACACCGTTGAACTGAGTGTGTCCGTCAGACTCCGACCTACTATGACAATTTTGTTCCTTAAACGAGGCACCTAGTATTTGTCAATTTCTACTATCAACTATTTAACCCAATGTGAATCAATTATTCACGTGCCATTAAATCTACAAATAAAACCAGACAAGCGTGCACTGATAATATATACAATAATGTAAATGATGTTCATGCTTCATGCCATCTTTATAAATGGCGTCGATTCACCTCAGTCTTGCAAATCAGTTCCGATAAGGCTATTGGTCTTCGGTTTCTTGGTTTCTGCCTGCGGTGGACTTGCTAGTTTGGACACTACCTGATTTACAAACTTGCTTATCCTTCAACGCTTCACTTGTGCTCATCCTCTGGGAGCGTCCATTTTCCCTTCCAGTTCTTCGGTCCTAAAAAAGAGCTACGGTTCCCAATCAAACTGAAGTTTTTCAAAGGAAGAAACAAGATTCGTACGTCATGACGATTTGTTTGTAGACTCGAAAAGTACTTGGTAAGGCATGCTTCATAACTAAAATGTGGCAGGCATGAGGATGGAAATTAGAAATCTGCACAAACTCACATCTCGAAAAGGGAATTCATCAGCTTCAAGCATATGTATGATATGCCCCATCTTTGGCCTTTTCTGGGCATTTGGAGCCACAACTCAAAGCTACCAACAAGGGACGCTTCAGTGCCCTTGAAGAAGGCTTCTCAGTTAGCCAAGGATCAAGCACCGCCTCGGCATTCCGGGTAGCAACCATGGACTTCAGCCACTCAACCAGGTTCCTCAATTATTACCAGAAATGCTTGAAAAGATCTCCTGATATGATATTTAAAAATAAAATCATCACCAAACAAACCTCTCCAGTAGGCCGGCTGTAATCTTCCGGGTTTCTACCAGAAATTATCTCCATGATAAGAACACCAAATCTGTACACATCACTTCTTTCGTTTAACATGCCAGTACTTGCATATTATGGAGCTACATGCCTGTGAAACAGAGTAAGTCATCTTCCCAGTGAGGTCCAAGTCACCACTGTTAATAGACAACTTTTTCTTGGAGAAGAGTTCAAACTGACCCGAGTGTTCCCATCACGCGGGTTCTCACGTAACTTCTCTCTGATCCCAAGAGCTTTGCAAGGCCAAAATCAGAGACTTTTGGATTCCATTGCTTATCCAGCAATATGTTGCTTGACTTGACATCACGGTGAACCACCTTAGGTTCAAGTCCCTCGTGAAGATACGTCAACCTTACATATTCCCCCGTTGTCAATTTTCAATCATGTAAAAAAGAAATAATCTAAACATTATGCAGTTGAAGCAAAAGAGAATTTCACAGCAATGCATACCCTTTTGCTGTTCCTAGTATTATATTCATGCGAATCTCCCATGTGAGAGGGCTAGAAGGCCCAACATCTCCATGAAGCCACTGTTCTAGGCTTCCATTGTTAACATGCTCGTACACAAGCATTCTGCAACATTGTCAGGACACCCCGGCCAAAAATTGGCGCAAAAATGTTTAGACATCCATATCAGTAGCTTATTAACAGTTATAAAGGGATCCAGCACAGATTTTTTTTTTTTTTAATTTAGAACTTCCGATATTTAAAATGATTTTATCTGATTGGAAATTTCCTCAATTTTTCTTTAGATTCATTTTTTTTAAATTACGAGAATGGACAATCCACAAAAATCATTAGGAACGATCCAAATTCTCTTATCTTATAGAGCAAAAATATCTCATTCTGAATTAATATCAGTGAATGCGATGCATTTTCTATAAAAATAAGAAAAATCATGATACAGATGTACTAATGAAACATAAATCTAAAGAATCAGATAAACAAAATATTGCAGATGCAAACAAAACGGGAAGATGAAGGTGGGCCCATTCTGCTTTCATCCAATTGATCACCTCAACGCTTGCTCTCCTTCATGCTCATTTGGAAATACTTAACTCTTACTCAAAAGTATGTTCAACAGTATTTTTTCGTAAAACGAGACAATCTTCTCCACATATTTACCCTGACTTGCATAAAAGTACTTTTCTACCGTTTTTTTAAACGGATTACTTTTTTTCCACCAGTTAGAAATTTAGAAACACAGTTGATTTTTAAACACTTGCTCCAAGTCCAACCCCATAAAATGAATCAAGTTGTCCTAAACCACCCAACCCCAACGGAATCAAATATTTAATTCAATGTTGTTTGAATCAAACTCATCGTGGAATGTGACGTATCATCCAATGTTCATGTTGGATATATTATTATGCCACCCTAATCATTATCCCTATTCTTGCCCTTCGCCCTCTGGTTCTCCTATCCTAAACGGTTAGGTTTTGATGGAGAGGTTTTGCATCACATTCATTTAACCCATAAAATTATCTCGATTTACAAAAACCCCATTATGTATCAATCAATTTTCACACACACACAACTTGTTAACAGGGAATTGAAATTGAGTCTTTTATGCAAGGAAAGTATATTGTTAGTATCATACACGTATGTTCAACCAAATAAAAGTAATACTAAAGTACAAAATATTTTAACGATTTTCTTTGCTTTTCTTTTAATTTCTTATTTGTCAAGAGAAACCAGTTATTGCATCTACAATATTCTTTACACTTTAATACGCACAAGAATAAGACGTTTTTTAAAATATTCATAGGGCATAAAAATGATACCCCTCAGCTTCTCAAATTCTTAATATAAGGATTGAATTACTTAAAAACTAGTAAAAATAACTAGATTAATTGTTTGTACAAAGTTATACGTTGATTTTCCTCAAATGCCATAAAAATTATGAATTAGAAATATAAATTGAATTAAAAGTTTATATTTAGGACTAACATTTTTTAACTAAGCTATCATATTTAACATGAACGGGCTTAGGAGCAAAAAGTGTTCTGTAATAAAAGCCATTGAATACAGCCGCAAAAAGCAGCTTACCATTACCAGTACACTGTGCAGGCATCGAATTAAATGTTACCATCTCAACAGATCCTTCTCTACTTTGAAACAGCACATTTACAACCCCATCGTTAAAAGAATAATTATTTAGCTTCTTCCTTTTTTTCATTAATCTCAGCCAAGTTCAACGAAAATTGTGAAATATAGCATAAAGTGTACAGTGTTTCAAAATTTAACCCCAAATATCAAATTGAGGGCCCATGAACACTGTAATAATGGTTTTTACAAGAGATTGTAAATAGAGCATGTCGACTAGAGATTAAGGCTAACAACAATTACTTCAATGCCAATTATCAGTCCCATGTAGAGATCATTGGCTTGGGATAAATATGAATCCAAATATGCTATAACAAGAAATCCAGAGGCGGATAAAGGGGAGGTTCTTGAAAGAAGAAAAGGTGCTTACAGAGGCAAAGCGGTAGAAGCACCGGATTCTCGTATCAATTAACCAAAATTTCCAAGGTAACTGTGCTAGTTCGCTCTACCTTCACCTTCCTTTTCATCTCCATCTTCGGAGATAAAACTGTTGTGCATCAAGGCACAAATCTCAAGTTGTCAAGCCCATCGTCTTACAAATGGGGCACAGATTCTTCTGCATCAGCCACTGTTTGATGCAGTTGGAATGGTAATCATGGCCACAATCAAGCGTTCCAATGTCATCTCCATTGTCAAACTCTTCCTGCACACAAGTTACAGGAACCATATGTTTCAGCATATACACGCATGTAGGAAGGAGGCAAAGCACAAGAAGTCAGCCAATTAGACTCACCTGACACACACAGCAGGGTTCTGCCTCACGTTGAGACCCTTCTTCAACTGAATACTTCCTCTGTTTCAGTAGTTTCAATATAGTTTCCTCGCTCAATCCAGTACTCACATTTCCAATCAGTTCTTCCAGAGCCAATAACTCCTACAATATTCGTTCACATTACATGACAACGAATTCACCAGATGATACATCAACTTTAAAAAATGATTTCTGTCTATTTTGGAGGCAGGTAAGGCAGTCAAGAGAGTAAGCATATGCATCAAAATTTGGAACTTTTTTCTACCTCGTAAGACATGTTATCGACATCAAGTCGCATGTCCCTGTGTCGGTCATGAATATCAGCCATTCTAGAAAATACTGAATGGTCGAAGATCATAAAATCCTGTCACAAAAAGAAAGCATATCTTAGTTAACTAGCAAAGTACAAACATAGCTAACCAAAAACAAAATCAGAACATTGAAGGATAAAGATCCATGCATGCACTCAGGAAAGGATCAAGATTTGAATGCGGAGGCAATTCCACTAAATAAAACAGACCCAAAGTCTGCAAAGATATTAAAGTATAACTTTGGAAATCCAAGTACAAGTCTAATCAAAAGTAAAAATAACTAAATGTGATTTTTAGGTGAGTTAAGGCCAGATTAACAATTAAACACAGGAAACACGTCTCTAAGTCGAATTGAGGAAAAATCAAGTCAATCTTCCATCTATTTGGCACATGAAACTAGACAAGAGAAAAATGAGGAAACATTACTCAATATACATGCCTTGTCCATAAATACCATTAATTTAGGAAAACTAACCTCAAACCAGAGGTTCCCTCTCCTACGCATGAGACCCAGAACACTGCGTAGCTGTGCAACAAAAGGAAAATGAACGTGTCAAGGCTAACAGAATAGTTGATAAAAAAAATGCCTAGGCAGAATGTCCACATAATTGTCTTTCATTTCTCAGTGAGCCTGACTATAACACCACAACTTCAAGTATGTAAAAAATGAGTTGAGTTGGCAGTTTATTAAGATTCTGAAGATATTATTAATTGTAAGCTTCCAAAACACAATCTCATTCAATTCAGAGTTTACCTGATGTATATAGTCCAAGATCCAAAAAACTGTTGAAAGGTTGAACTTTGAAATGATGAGAAAACTTAAAACTAGCGTGCACAAGTACAAACACATTGATTAACCACAAAGGTAGTCATAAAATCTGAACCGGCAAACATACAACGTGAGTGAAACCTGAAGTTGGAAACCACATTTTTCATACAAAGGGGGCTACTATCAACCAGATGCATCCCTATGCTTGAGATATTCATTAATAACAATCAAGCTTCCAATAATGCAAAATATAAGCTGATGGGATTAACCACGCAAATCAGCCACCACATACACCAAAAACTTGAATAGCAGGCAGCCACAAGGGAAGTAACAGTTCTGAGGAAGCTGTAACCACTGGACCAAGGGATAATACTGAGGTATATACCCAAAAAGGTAAGGGGATAGGGGGACGATGATTGATTGGAAGAGGTTGAGTAATTCAGCATTCGAGAGAAGAAAACATTTTTGGTGAAAAGGGTGGGGCACACTTGCCTCTAGAAAGCCAGTTGTGTCTTTCCAGTTCTTGGTCATTTTCACTGTGGGGTAATTGGTGCTGGGTTTTTGACTTATACCAGAATCTGAACATGTAGAACCCATACCCTGTCATCTTATATTGGAGTAATTCCAAACCAAAAATCTTTCCTTGTTTTAATTGTCCTTAGCTCTTGGTAATGTTTGTGTGTGTAGGTGTACAAGGCGCTTTAACACAACTATTTAAAAGCAAGAAAAAGGAGTTAAATACAGACCTCAGATACAAGTCTACTACTTCCTTCACTGGCAACGGCCAAGGTTTGCAATGAATACGGAAGTCTGAAGTTACTATCTCGCCTCTCTGCCCATGATGATCTTGAGTGTGACTGATTTCGTCCTCGAATACCAGCTCGAGATGATGATGCCCTTGGTTCAGATGAAGCAATAGGAGCAGAATGCAAGAAAGAATTGCTATTGCTGAAACCTCCAGCAGCCTCAGAAGCAGAAGACAACAATGATCTACGAACATACTCAGATAACCTCCGCGGATGATGTAGAGGATTGGGACGAGAAACCCAGGATGGAGCAGATGGTGGATTGATGGCTGAACTTGACCCAGTACGCATTGAGGAAGTGACATTTCCTGATATATTTAAATTTGCACTAGTCGAAGCTCTATGGGTAGGCTGTTGAACCGAATTTCTTAAATCATCCACTGGCTCAAACATTGGATGTTCAAACATGCTTCTAGAAATGCTTCTTGAGCTTCCTTCTTCATGTAGTAGATCATCCCTGCCTGACCAAATCACTGAGTTTGACAAATGGCTGTTTCTTGAGCCAGAGCTGCCACTCCACCTAAATGATGGCATGTTCCTGTGTAAAGGAGGAGAACTAGTTCCAAGGGGCTGGCTTTGAGGAACCATATCATCTGCAGATGGTGCTGACCTCAAATCCAGAGAATTACCAACAGGACAAAAACTTTGCATCATAGGAGATGATGAAGGAATTGTAGAACGCCTAGTACTGCCATTTGACAATGCAACATAAGGAATAGAATCCTGTTGGTTTGAAGGATTTATCCTCAAACGGGAATTTCTGAGGAAGCTATTTGAGCTTCCTGCAACATTCAAATTATTAATGCCCTCCGAAGATTCATCCTCCATTTCATTGCCCACATCCAGGCCAGGTCTTGAACTTATCCGCGCTGACGGAGCAGGTCTGCTTAAACCGCTCCAAGAATTACTCTGAGTGGGAAGTGCGTGCCAAGCACTGCTTTCTGTATATTGGCTGGAGCTAGGACCTTCACCTGAAGATTGTCCAGCATATCCTTCAACAGCCTTTCTTTTATGAGATACATGCTGGGCATCAAGAGAATGCCCCAGTCTAACACTACTATTATCCACCATGTTGTTACTTCCAGAAGGATGAGAAAAGGGCACAGAACCAACAATAGGTGGGATAGGATCATTTAATGACCCATTTGATTTGCTCAAGCCTGGATGCTCAAGATGTTGCCCCATATTACAGCAAGTGTTTGCTGAACTGGCATTAAGGTTGATATGCTGCATCAGAGAATGAGGATTGGAGTTGTTCATACACAAAGGACTTGTATTGATGTTGTCCAATGAAAGTAAATGGGTTGATTCAAAGTGTCGCTCTAATCTTGAACCAGAAACAGCATCAGCACTTGTAGATGACTGTCCAAGTTCTCTTTTCCGCTCGTCATTGTTAATTTGACTATGTGAACCACTAGAACTTGGCTCACCAATTCTCCAATTATTCATGGTCTTCCATTCATGGTTAATTGAATTTGCATACAATGGGTTCATATCACCAGGTGAAAGCATAAATTGAGGCATTTGATTTTCTACAGGTTTCTTCGTGCCATCCCAGCAAATCTGCTGATCCACAGTAGCATTACTTGAAGAAGATCCACAATCAAATTCCAAGGTTTCAGTCGAGGAACCCATTCTACCCCTTGTCCGTTGCATTGAGAGAATCTGTAAGTTTCCCTGTTCAATCGAGGTTAATAAATGTATAAAAAGAATTCTTCAATAGAGCATCATGTCACTCTATTATTCAAAAAATCCCTGCAACAAAAGAAAGCAATCAGTAGGCATTAAAAAAGGCTCGCCTCAAACAGTATCAAGATTGAGTAATTCTTATAATGACATCATAATGGTTACATTTGGTTGTCATGCACCATATGGTTCCAAAAACTAACAAAATTATTTACTATTACAAGCATTAATATCTAAGAACATTCCTGAATGTTTTAAGGTCTAGAAATTTTCAAATGATTCTTGCTTATTGCGACTATTTGATTCCAAACCTCTTCACAATTCCATACTTTTTATAGACATTCTACAGTAGAGCGGTAACCAAAAAGAGGATCATGAAGGATTACGTTCGTTCTCTTAGCAAGACAGCAAAAGAAGTGGATATCATGATGATAAAATGAATGCAACAAGCACTAGCAGCTCAGTCTCGTGCACTAACACAACAAAACTTTTATCACCCTGAATTCCTGATCAAGTAGTATCAACTTTATTAAAGCAACTGCAACAAAATCAAGAAAAACTAAAATCTGGGATTCATCCATATCAGAAAAAATCTGTGTCCGCTTCGGTAACATGTTAAGTATCAACTTTGAAGCTCCTCCAAAGTAGCTTACATGCTGCCAGAACATCAAGGTACAAATTGATAAAGTGGATACCCCTTACATTACAGAACTCAGCCAATTCGATTAGGTCAATGACGTTTATAGCCTATGATACAGAACTCCGAATGCATTTTCACTTCCACACATTACAGAGAGGAATTAACATGTATAAAATTTGAACATGTAAACAAATTCTACTAATGAAGTATTGCTAATTGATTAAAGCCGTGGAAAATTATTCAAGAAAGAAACAAAAAGACAGACATACAATAAAGTTAACTCCTTTCCAACGAAGTAAAAGTCAGATTTGAGTTTCCTCCACCACCAACAACTGAGTTTAATCCTTTCAAGACAAGGCTGAATAGACGGTCCTAGCCACAAGAAGGACTAAAAATAAAGCCCATATAGTTCAATGTATAGAACAGATTGCGGACATGGCGTGAAAGGCTCGGTAGAAACCCACACAGCCCCACAAAATTTGAAAAGCTAGATGGTCTAATTAAACCCTAAAGGATACTGAAAACTACCGGAAGAATCAAACTTGATATTCTTTGAATCCCACCAAATCATCGACCGACCGACCCGTGAGACGAAAACAAAAGCAATAACTTAGGAGATGCCTCGAAAACTCACCAGATGAACACAAAAAATCCTGATCTACGGAAGATCAGAGGATGAAAAGTCAAGGGTTAAAGGCAAGCAAGCAAGCAAGCCCTCGCATACGCTCCCACGGATAGCAAATTTCAATTGTGATTGATTACTTGAGTGAATGAAAGAGGCAAAGAACAGCCCCGGAGACACGGAAGGGGTAGAAGACACTGCCTCTTGGCCTTGGTGGGAGATGTGAAAACAGAGATAGAAGAGGAATAAAAATAGGGGCAGTAATCTTGCAAACCAGGGTCAAAAAATAAATATTTTAAAGAAAGTGGGGAGATTATCATGCACCGATAATGATGATCTCATATAAATTTGCTGTATTTGTTTTTGGTAATAAATCACCATAACATTGTCATTATCAATTAATTTGTTTTTGACATGTTATTCACATAATTTACCTTTGAGATTTTATTTCAGATTGACGTGCATTGTTAATTAATTTAAAACATGTAAGAATGGGAATCAGTAAAGCTTTTGTTTTAAATCTAATCTAATTCAACACACTAACTTCACTCCGAGTTGGTCAGAGCAAAAGAGAAAAGGCCAGAGGCAGTAGTAGAGTTTCTGCTTGGCCGCTTACATGTTTTTTACTCTCTCTCTCAAAGTAAATGCATTAAGGAGAGAGCACTGAGGGAAAAAGAGAGAGTACAACCTGCGTTTCCATATTGTTCACGCCAACCAATTCTGACGCCCCTCCCTTTTTACCATTCAAATCACACGCCTCTCTCTGTCCGTAAGTCATAACTTCAGATCCTACTTAATTTAACTTGCTACCAGAAAAATAATGTAATTATGACTCTACACGTGGCATTAATGATCAAAGATTAAGGACGCCAACCCCTGATGGGTGGACTTTGTCATCTCCGTTCAATATGAGCGTGCTTGGTATGAATTTTGACCATATTCGAGGACTCTTTGTTTGGGAGGGATCCATGATTTATTTATGGGTTAGGAAATAAAAAATGAGAAATACATACATCAAATCATAGGGGATGGCTATTGGCTATTGGCTATTGGCTATATTTGATGTCAGTGGGTTGATAGGTGCAGCCTATATAATAAACGAACGGTGATTGTATTGTATTGCCATTGTAACTTTGAGGTGAAGGAAGGAGCAAAGGAGGCCACCTACTTTTGTACATCAAGTTCTGGTAATTGGCTGGAAGAGGTGCGAATCAATGGCAAATTCAATGCAACAGCCTTCACGGCAACTGTCATTTCCGTTGTGCCCTTTTGATTGCCGTGACACATTCAATACCCAGAGGGAGGCTCCTCTTCGGCTAAAGCCTCCAGTATCTGGGC